>VWYI01026712.1:69222-83370 GCA_013399455.1 Anthoscopus minutus
TCAACAGGGTCAGCATATTTCATTAGCTCCCATTCAAAAGTTAGAGGAAACTCTGTATGAATATCAGCCTCTGCAAGTGGAGACGTATGGACCACAAGTTCCTGAGCCTGAAATGTTGGGAAGGCTGGGGTAAGTAAATCAGTACATTTTAATTCCCATTTCCTGGCATTATAGCTGGTATTGTTACCATCTTCAGATTGCCAGGGATCTTTTTTTTCTTTCTTTCCTTTTCTTTTTTTTATATTTATTTTAGGGATTTTAACGAAATATTAGACTTCCTGCCCAACCAACATTTTGTTTGGGTGGATAAGCTGAAATTTTTGGTTCTCTTGCCTTTATAGATCTATTGAGAGCTGGACTGGATTGCATTAGTGTTTTTAAGGTTGTCCTTGGCAGTCACAGTGAAGTAGCTGTTCATTTTCAGTTGCACGGTATTAAAAAATAAATAAATAAAAATCTAGGGCTTAATTTACCCAGCTGTAAGCCAGTAAAAATATTAAAGTTGGGCTGTTTGCCATGGAAAAGGGTAGATTTACTTGTCGGCTGCTGTCTACAGGCAAACTGTGTTTGTGAGAAATGAAGCACAGAGCTTAACTTTGTCAAAAAATATAATGCAGGGTTGGTCCAGCAGCCTGGCGGCATCGTGGTGTGCAGCCATGTTTGGAAGGGAGTTTGGGAGCTTTCTGTGCCTGGGAAAGGAAGGTTAGGAAGTCCAAAAGTGATGTGTCTGCTCTCTAGAGATGTGTTTGTAGCTGAAGTGCCACCTGAAAACTGTAGCTGCTGGGGGAGTGTCACCAAGCTCATCATGGCCTGACCCTCAAGGTCATCAGCACTTCCAGTGCCTGGAAACCTGCATGGCAGAATTAGTGTGCCAGGCTGGCAAGGCAAGAAAGAGTTTTAAAAATAACAGTTTATGTTTGGCTGTGCAATCTGGGAAAACTGAAGCCACAAAGTACTGAAGAAAGTTGAGGCAATTTAGTGTGCAGTTTAGGAGACTGCTGAAATCCAAGCAGGAATCCCATCCAGTTCACTGGCAGGGGAGAAGTTGTATCTCATCCAGGAAATGACAGAGGTGGATAGACTTAGTAAGGTAAATAAACAATCTAATGGAGCTTCAGAAAACTGTAGGCTGTCTGGAATTGAGGCTATCTCCATTTTTACTGTCTCTGTGTCCTCCTGATGCCTGTAATTTTTATTACCTGGTGGCAAACTTCTGCGACCAAATATTAATTAGGAGTTTAAACTTGGGCAGAGCCTGGTTCAGCCTTCGCCGCCTGTTTGGATGGAGCACAGCTGTGAGGGACCTCCAGTGTGAGGGGGGCTTGGAGGCCCCCTCAGCCTCGTCACAAACAAGAAAGTGATGCCTTGTGCAGGGAGAATTCCCTTTGCCTGTGCCCCATGAATGCAGGTTTCCAAATCAGGACCTCTGTCATCTGTGTCCATTGCATACACTGGCACTGGTTCTGTAGCAGCCTGATGCTGTGCAGAACAAAACCCTTTAAGCCCTGCAGTTGTGTTGCAGGATCCATGTGGGAGCATATTCAGAGCAGAGTTTGCTAACAATGCCACAGTCTTTCCTTGGAGACACTTTGAAATGTGCCATTTTTGTCCTGTGAGCAGGAACAGCCAGGCTTGTTGGGCTTGGCTCTGGAGGTGATGAAGGAGCTGAGGGGTGCGGGGAGGCTCACAGCTGGCTGGGTTGGTGGTGCCCACCAGAAGAGTTCCTCTGAGTGCTAAGGCTGTTTGCCATTCCAAAACAAATACATCAATGCTGTGGGTTCCCAGCCAGTACAGCTCTAACCCTATTCCATGGGGTGTCTGAAATACCTTAAACCGTGCAGGGCTGTTGGTTTATATATTTGTGTTTCTGTGTTTATATGAACTCATGCGCATTTCCTGTTGATGATGAATGCTTAACTAATGTGCCTCTGTCCCTGCTTTGGGGCTTTTCAGGCAGCTGTATACAGCTGCCTGGATGAGGCAGAAGAGCTGGGCACAATGTAAACCTCTCCAGCTGAAGATTTTTAGTTTCCTGTTCATTTGTACTTATAAAAGGCCAGGCTGTACGGGGCTTTGAGCCACCTGGCCTAGTGGGTGGCATCCCTGCCCATAGCAGGGGGGTTGGAACTACATAGTCCTTTCCAACCCACCCCATTCTGTGATTCTGAATGTTGTCTTTATGTATTTATTTTTTTAAATTTTAGTTTCTCCCTCATTTCATTTTCATGTTAATAACTCTGTAGCCTGGCATTTATTGCTGCTAAATAATTCCCTCAAATGTGCAGGCTGTTATCTGAGTTTCTGGAGCCAGAACTATTGCAAAGACAATTGTCAGCCTGGTGACTTTGAATTCACTTCAGGTAGCATAATTTATTGACTTGTTTTTCTTAAAGATACTTTTATCTTCAAAACACTCAGTAGAATGAGTTTTTATGAATATTCCTTAACCTCGTGACTTTTGCAAGATTTGCTTTAGGTTTCAGCATTTTTTTCTTAGTGAGTTGCTGTAATGAAGGACACAGCTGGCAAGAAGGTTTTAGCAAAGAGCAAGGAAAAGGGTGAATACTTAAGGGGTCATGTAGAACATTTGTAAGGAATCTTTTATAATTTAAAAAAATGCTTTCTAAGATGATTTGTATTATTTGCTTATTAGGCTTTTCAAAAAACTTCATAAGCAGACCATAAACTTGATTTTGCATTTTTCCACTGCTATTCTGTGTGCAGTTTGCATGTTTTGCAAAACAGGAAATTTATGTTCAAATTGTTCTTACTAATTTGTTTTCAGTTTCCCCTGGGGATGTAAATTTTCTTTTTTTTTTGTAAGTACTGTAGAAAAGCATTAACATCCTTATGCATATTTTTGTTAGGGTGTTGGAAATCAGAATAATGAAGATTTCGAATTTTTTTTTCTTCCCTACACAAATGATTGTTAAAATGTGTAAGAGTTTGTGTCCTTCAGCCCCCCATGAAGGTCACTTTGCTTGTTGAGACTCGAGGACCAGCTCATGCCTGTCTCAGCTGTCAGATGGAAACGTGACTTGGAAAAGGGGAGAGGATGTGTGAGAGCATCTCCCAAACATGTGGTGCTGCCATTGGAGGAAAATGGGATCTTGGATCACTGGAACATGCCCATCCTGGGGGCAGCTTCTGCAGCTGCCTGTCCCTCCAGGATGACTAACAGCCCTGGGTGTGTGCGGCATTGTCACTGCTCTCAATTCCCAAAGAGTTCAGGGATGTGCATTGGGAAATGGTTGCTTTCTTCACAGAGCTGAAGGCAACCTATTGGTGTTTTTAGGGTGATATCCCTGCCTTATCAAGGGCTCTGCTGGCACTGCTGCTGTCACCACAAAAAGTGTCACTTTTTGGTTCAAACTGATGCAAATCTGTTGAATTAATTGCCTTTTGTGTGGCTGCAAGAGAACATGAGGAGCACCTGGATGCTTGGGCACTTGCTGCCAGTACTTTTACTTGGAGGTTTTCTTAGATGGGCAAAAAAGGCCTGTCTCTCTTCATTATATTTTTTTTTTTTTCCTGATGTTTTTGCTGAGCATGCTGAATTTGTGTGGTTGGAGGTCTGCATTTTTCTTACTAGAAAACAAAAGAAATGAAAAATATAACAAACTGACATGCCAAGTAGTGAAAGAATAACCCAGGATGGGGATGGAAAGTAGTTGCTTTAAAAATGTATGTTTGATATGTAGTTTTGATTCTAAAGGAAAAACAAAAGAAAAAAGCCCCTGAGGATCCAAATGATGTTTTTTTTGGAGGTCCTGAAGAATGTAAAGACATTCCTGGCAGTAATTGTAAGTCTGTCTAACAAGAGTGGCCACACAGTGGCCACCAAGTTTTACAGCTGTGGAGAGCCATACACAAGCTACTTAAAAACTGACTATAAATTGAAAATCTGCCTGTGTGATTAGCATTTTCATGACTCGAGGTTTAGAAACATTATCTTGTAATCCAAAGTGGATCATACTCAACATAGTGCCAATCATATCCTCACCATTCTCATAAAATATAAGTAATTTACAAGTCTGGTTAAAAATTTTTCTTTGCAGCAGACCTTGTAATCAAGTCAAGCCTGGGCTTCTTAAAATAAAATTTGTTTGCCTGCGTAGCTTTAGAGAGATCCAGCCTGAAAATATATTTATATCTATCTATCTATCTATTTATCTATCCATCTATCTATCTATCTATCTATCTATCTCTGTGTGTGTGTGTGTGTGTGTGTGTGTATGTGTATATAAAAACTCAGGTTTACTCCAAAAATCTTTTCTTTAGGGAAAAATGTGACTTCCCTTTGACCTATCAACTTGTTTTCATGTATAACCACATTGTTAAGAGCACCCTGGTTAGTGTTTTGTTTAAATAAGATGCAGAAAATGAAGTTCAACAGTGAACACTACTCTAATGACTAATATACTTTGATAAATTAAAAGTTAAATCTAAACAGAATGTCATTTTAAGAGTTGAGGGGGTAAGTACTGAAGCAGAGTGGGAATGCAGTGAAAATCCATACATACAATGAACAGATTTTAGCTCCCTGCTTTTTCTAAGGAACAACTGGATTGATTCATTCCTTTTTTCCCAGTGTAGGACAGCTCAGGCATTTTAAATTTTGCATTAAGATGAGGTTGGGTTTCATATCTGTTAGAGCTTTGTTAGTGTTTAATTTTTAACCTTCACTTCAAGTGGAAAATTTCTGCATATTTCTTTGTTGTACAGTGTTGTAGTGTAATTTGAAACACATGTAGAGTTCTGGCACTTAATATAGTAATGACTCGTGTAACTTCTTTGCTGTCAGTCATTGTGATTTTTTTTTTTTTTTTTTTTTAAAGTGAGGCAATAGTCAGGATGGTCTCCAAACTATTCTTACAGCATAGCTGAGCTGGTCTTTGGCTGGATTAACTTCTGCTAGAACCCTTTCAGTATCTGTGTAGGGTTTGAGGCAGTGAAATAACTGAGAATTGATTTTGAATGGGTGACAGGACCGCTGGGCTTTAAAAGTCCTAGCAGGTGATTTTTCACATCTGCTCTGTCACTGGGGTATGCAGATATTTCTTGAATCTTGGAAAAGGAGAAAAGCCACAAATGAAGGGTTGATTTGATCTGCTTTGGCCTATTGATTTTGAACACTGAATTCATTCTGCTCCTTTTAATGGAATCTAGTCTCTCAATAAGCTCAGTAGTCAGAGTCAAAAGATTGAGTAAGAGCAAGGGAAGCTTGTCTTGCTTTGGAGGGCACATAGAGGGCTGCACTCCTTGCAGGAATTCTCTTGGCTACCAAGGCATATGGTCTGAATTTCCCAGTCTCCTGTTGCAGGGCCTTATCCTCAGCAGAGATTTTTATCTGCTGCAAAGCATTTTCCATCGGGTACCTAATGAATGAGAATTGGCAGGTAAGGAGTGATTATTGCTTTAAAGACTCAGCTACGTTTCCAATAAAGCCTTTTATTTTTTTGTCCACTTTATCATGAATAATTGAATGAAAACCTGTGAGTGGCAAAACAAGTAATGTGTGAGTGCCCTTTTTTGGAATTGTGCATATGGCCAAGTGTGCTGCCTCTTTCAGGGCAGGAGGGAACAAGGCAGCACAACTGCCTATAAACCTTAACCTGGTTTGATATAGAAACTATCTGGTATTGCTTTAGCATTCCACAGAAATCCTACAGCCTTCATTTTAGGATTTTGGAAGCATGCAAATTTAATATAAGGGAGGTAGATTAGCACCAATTTTTCCAGCTGAATGGAAATCAAGGAGTGCAGCCTTCAGTAAGTCTGAAATCTCACTGTTTAAGGAATCAGCTTTCTGGCAGAATAGTCAATGAACATTTCAAATGACACCCCGTAGAATATGGTGTTTTGCATGGAGCTCTTCTGTCAAGGTCATTAGCAATTGAATATATTAAAAGTGGACTGCTTATGAAATGGAGAGTTTTACTTCCTGCCCGCCCACCTGTGGGTATAGTGTGGGTTCTGTAACTGTAAAAGGTCTCAGAAGGGTTATAAAAGCAGAGAATATGGAAAATATATAAAGAAACAAAGAAGGAAGCCTGCATATACCACGCAGTTTCTTGTATGTAAAGCTGGCTGTAGCTGTGTGTGTACCACTAAATTAACCTCAAAAGCTGGCCCTGACAGCAGAATGTCCACGGTGATTGTTTTTGTTGGCGTTTGGCTTCAAAATTAACTCATCGATCTAACTTGAGTCTCTGTGCTCAGAATACCGGTCTGGTAATGTTTTTTCACTTTTTCATGCAATCATGGAAAAAATATGTTTCTGCTCGAAGCAGTTGTCAAACAAGCTTCTTTCATCGACAATCAGACACAGGGCAGCTGAGTAAGGCTGTTTAGTCTAGAATAAATACTCGTGAGATTACAAGGTCGCTGTAGGAAATCTAATTATACCATTTATTCCAGAATAGTCTTTCTGTAGTGTGGGCTTGCTGAATACTAAATCATACATTTATTAAAATACTTACAATATGAAGAGGGGGGGAAAAAAACCCCCAGAGCCTTAACAGAACAGAGATTTGTCTTCAAATTGTGCTATGGGAGCAAGCAGTAAATATTTTAAATTACTTCCAAAAATCAGGATGGTAATATTTGCTTTATTATTGAGAATTTGTAGGAGGCAAGCTCTGAGTTGTCACTGCAGGTGTGGAGGCAGTGCTGCTAAGTGGGCAGCTGAAAGGTGTCAGGCAAAGCTGTCTGCTGATGGATTATAATGTGTCAGGAGGCATCCAGCAGTTGTGTGGGCCAAATGTCCTATTTTCTATACTCTTTATGTCTCAGCAAATCAAAGCCTTGTTACTACCAGCCACTTAAGAAGACCTGATTGTCTGTGACAGTTCTTATCTGTTATTGAAAGCCCTTCTTTGCTTTCATCCTTCCCTCCATCCCCTGCATTGATACTGCTGTTGATGTCTGGTTCTCTTGTGACTTTGTATGTCCACAGGCTTTCCTCCTTATCTGCTGGATTTTGGTAGAAATTAAGTTTTAGGACTTCCGTTACATCTCTGAAATTATGTGGTGAATTTAAGATCAGTGGGTTTTGTGCTCAATATTTTCTTTCAATTTTTCCTTCCTTGCTTCTCCTGCACTCTATCATGTTGCTCTTTGTGAGCCTTTCTCTGGTTCCTCAGCCAGCTGGAAAATTACACTGGGAATCATGTGATTGCCGCAAGAAAAACGTGTTTTGCACATGCAGGAGAGATCTGTCCTGATTATCTCTCACTTCAACAACAGAAGAACCTCTGTGTCCTCAAATTTTTGTAGTTCTTCCTGGGACAGAGCCCCCAGATACTTTCTTTAAGCCCAGTGTTAGAGTACAGAGGCAGGAACAGAGTCATGGGGAGCAAAGTCTGCCTGATGGAGCATGTGGGAGCTCATGGAAGCCCACTGCTGAGCTCCTCCTCTTCATCAACACCTGGCCATTGCTCCTGCTCTGTGCTTGGCTGTCAGGAGAGATGCCACAACAACAACTTGCTTGGGGGCAGTCTAAGAAAACCCTGGCATTTTCTCCTGAAGGGTCTGTTTGGATGTAATCTTAAGCTATTTAGTCTCAGATGTACTTAAGTAGAGAGGTGATGAAAAATCTATTTGAATTTGCCTTCTGAACCATTTGTGAAAATTCATTGCAATAAAAATTTGGAAAGGAAGTGTGGAAAGAAGGAGAGAGAGGCTTCCTAAGCCCTTCAACACTGTTGTTTTAAGAAGGGGGATATTATGTAAAATTAAAATATTTAGCCAGAGACAGCCATCAAAATAGACCCATAAAGAGGAAAATAAAGCCAGAAATGATGCATCATTTTGACTCTGACACTGATACAGTTGTAAAGCAGCATTCTGAATGAAAATTTTGTTGAGGTATCAAATGGCTGAAAAAGTGAGTTATGAGTTTCCTTAAATGGCAGAGGGAAGCATGGAGGGTGTCTTGCTTGAAGCTTTCTGCAGCTTTTGAAGCAGTAGTTTGTGATTCTTTAACCCCCTTCAGATGGCTTTGTTGACGGAATCTATAATGTTTAAAGCTTCTCCAAAGAGTGCTTACTGGTGGGAATGAGGGATCTCTTCCTGGAGGAGCAGATCAGTTGCCAAAGTCAGTAATTCCCATGATGAATTTCATCCTGTGTATGTAGCTGCTCGCAGTCATGACACTGATGGATGGCAAGATTTTTAAGGGTTGGGCTGGCAGTCTCTGTTTTCTTACTTTGATACTGACCCCTCAGATTAGGTCATACTGGAGAGAAAAGTGGACTCAGAGAACTTTTCTTAAGAGTTAATGGTATCCCATCACAGGTGCATTCACTTCTTTATTTTTCTGTTTTCCTTAAAAAAACCCTCCAAAAACATCCAAGTCTTCCACACCCATAAGAACTGGAGTTTCTGGCTCCTTCCATTCCAGCAGTTTGTGCATCTGTCCCTGGTCAGGCTGTCACACTGAACAGCAGAGATTTTAGAGCTAACTGAGACCAAAGCTGCTGCACTGAAGGGAGTGGTTGGATATGGAGGGGAGACCCTAAAAGTACCTTGACTGAAGCTTTTTGGATCTTTGAAATTGGTAGATATCCAAGGACAGGTTAAAGGTTATTATCTCAGGTGCCTTTTGAAGTTAGAGACTCATGTATGTATGGTCAAGAGGGCAAAATACATAATAGGGGTTTTCTATCATGCATTATAGCTATTTCTGAATATTTTTTGTTAGTGGTGCTGCTTACAGGGGGTTGAGGAAAGTACCCACAATTAAAATAGTTGGCTGGAGATTATGTACACACATTTAGGAACCAATTTCATGACTTTGGTTTTAAAGCCTTGCTAGGAGTTATTTGAAAACTGTTCTAGGTAAACAAGACATGTAGTGCCAGGCTTTCAGAAAGAATTGAGTTGTTCACTTCTGCCTCCTCCAAACTGAAGCATTTGAGTTAGACTGTGTTTCTAATAACAAAGCAGGAGTTTGAACATAATGGAACTTCACAGCTGAACTATTGCTCAGGCTTGAAGGTAACGCCACCATATTTTTGTTTCTTTAACTGGTATTAAATGTAAAAACATAAATCCTTTTCAGTGGGAGAGGAGAAGGGGAGATGGTTTTCATTTGGCATAATTTCCTGTGAGACGTGGTTCTAAACAAGGTCCATATTTACACAAGACAATACAGTTTAACATGTACTGGTATATCCAGCACAGTTTAAAATTGTTTAGCCAGCCCCAGGTATTAAATACCTTCACAATAAATGTGTTTAATAAAAGTAGATGAAGTTTGAAATAATTTTTTAATAATTTTACAGTAGAAACACCAGTTAAATCAACCCCACTGCAGTAATAAATGTCACAAAAACAATTAATTATAGTTGCTTGCCACTGCAAAATCAATTGTGTAACTGTTCTTCTAAAACTGACTTTTACATTACTAAATCCTAAACACTACACTTCTGTAACTTGTCAGAATCAGGTTTTGGTTAATAGATATTTTCAGTGATGTAATGGGAACTTCTGGCTTGGAGTCAGAATATAATGGACTGTGATTAATGTTTTAATAAGCACTTTTCTTCTACTTATGATGCAGCAGTGAAATGGTTTCCTGCTTAGATTGATAGAAAAGCAGGTGTGCGTACATACTTTTTTCTTTCAGTAAGAATAAGTTTTTCAATGCTTCTTCTTGAAAACATTTAATGTTTTTCCTTGAGTCAAACACTGCTGATTTGGGGGTTTCAATTTGTTTTAAATCCAGCTATTGCTGATATTTGTCAGCTGAAAGTGGAGGGTGCCATGGAAACCTTTTCAGTACTTAAAGTAACTGCTTTGTAAAAAAGGAAACTCATTAGTTTAAAAAATAGTTTTGATATATTGACATTTTCTTCAGTGAAAGGATTTGTTTAAAATAGTGTTGGAGTAATTTGAAATTGTGCAAGAACAAATACAGTGTTGAAAATATTAGCAGGTTAGATTTATTATGGAGGTTGATGTAATACACTTGCTACATCATGTTTGGTTACTTTCATCTGGGAAGTGGTCGTGTTATTCTGTATTTTAAATATTTCCCTTAATAAATAAATAAAAAGTATTTTAGTCACTGCTTTTAATGACCCATCAATCCAGATTTTTTACAGGTATAGCTTGTTTTGCTTAGGGATCAAGTCAGCTCTTGCCCTGGTGGTGTTTCTTCTAAGATGATGCTAAAGGTGAGCAAATTCTTCAGACTCTTTAACATCCTAATGATATCTGATGATGGTTATGCACTTGGTCTCCACTATTCCTCTGCAGAGGAATATATCTACATAGAAAAATTATTATATATATAACCACAGAGCATGAGGACTTCCTTTTGTGGAAAACAAAGTAGTCTCTTTTCTTTCCTTCTCCTCTGTCCTTGTAAACTCGATAGGAGCAATGGATATATACCTGTGATGAGGAGAGAGATGAGGGTGAAACCTGTAGAAAGAGGAGGTCCCATGTCTTGCTGGCATCATTCCACTAGCCTGGATTCCAGGCACCTCTGCTCTCCACAGGGTGAGCCTTTCTGGAAAGATGGAGAAGGTGCCGTGGTCCTGGCTCCAGTGCAGGCGCTTTCCTCTCACTGCAGAATCTCAACGTTCATTGAGGCTCACAATAATAGTTTCTCCATCTCTTTGTTCTTTCCCCTAAACCTAGGAGTCTTACTGACTCCTCTGTTCTCAGGAGCATCAACCCATGCTTTAATTTTGCCATCAGCTTTAGAAAAAATGCCGATATCAGCATACTTATGTTTTTAATATTTATTGAGAATTTACCAAGCAGCCTCTATACCTTGGGTTTGTGCCAGCTCTCTCTACTGGAGTAGTGTCTGCCTTGCATAGAGAAGGTTACTTATGGTTTCCTTTATTTGCTACTGCTGCAATTGTCTGGTTCTCCCTTAAAAAGATGCAGGAGGTAAGTGCTGGCTGCTATCTTTATTTTCTGACTCTCTTCCAGAATTCATGAGGAAATGCTCTTGAATAAAGCCAAAAAAATTCTACACCTCTTCTCCCCTTCCTGTCATTAGAAGGTTCTCTCTCTCTTCCCCCTCTTTTCACATTTAGGCCCTGATGGATTGGGCAGACTTCTTGCTCTGTGGTCATTGATTCTACTAATTGTCAAAAACTATTCCAGAAATGAGAGAGAAGAGATTTTGCACTCTGAGGCCATCTCAAAACTTGGAAGCATAAAGACTCTGCTGTTCCAGACTCTCTTCAGCACACAGTTAATTTTGGAATGAAAAGTCCCACAGATAGAGAGTCTGCAAACAATCTGAAATATGGAAACCATATCTTGCCTTTTTATTTTTATCCTTGTTCCATGATGTAGGTGCATCCTGCTCTATTTCTCCCCAGAAGCAAGGCAAGTATTGTTGTGAAGGTGAGAGTGCAGTAGAGAGTTTGCTTTCAGGAGTCTGCTGTGACTGAGCAGTCCCTTGCCTTGAGCAGTTTGGGCCATAGGATCCTTCTTGATCCTGGCTTTTGTCTAAAAGCAGTCACTGAAGTTATTTTTGTATTTTGTATTTATTACTTCTCTCTCTTTTTTGCTCACCTAGAAGTGCTCTATAGATTTTTTAGGTCTGCTGTATTTACTCAATTTATCCAGGCCTTAGAAAAGCTTAGACTAGCAGAAGAACATACAAAATTGGTGTTGTCCAGTTGTACAAACATCTGAGCAATTGACAGATTGTAACAGACCCTGGAGATGACAGCAAGGATAGCTCAGTGCAGCTCCCTCCTCACCATTTTCACGAGTTCTCACAGTTAACACCTCCACACTCCTTCCCTGCCTTCTCCAAAGAGCTTCAGGAAGTTCACATGTTCCATGACATTTTTTTGCCACTAGTGTCCAAGTGCTATTCTGAAAAATTCCCATTAAACTTGTTTGGATGCTGCAGGTGGTAGATTTAAAAATAAATAAAAGCTCCATGCAGATCCAGTTCTGCTCCTAGCCCTGACAGAGGAATTTGTAGTGGCTTCAGTGGGAACAGGATTAGGCCTTACAGAAATGCCTTTAATGTTCCTGTCCTTGGGCAGTCTGGGTGGATACTTTCTTTTGCAACACAGCGATGAACTGTGTGTGCTCACTGAGGACTGCTCACATGGCTCAGGGATGTTTGCAAATGGAGCAAAGGAATGCAGCTACCTGTAGGACAGAGGACGGGCAGTGAGCCCTGTGCTGGTGCTGCAGGCTCTTCATCCCTGAATTTGTAGATATTTGCCTTTTCTGGGAGCTGTTGGCTGCTGGTTGATTTTCCCGTATTTCGAAACAAATGCAGAAAACTTGCCTGGAGCTCTCTGCTCAGATCAGCTGCCCATATGTGTTACTGTAGCAGGTTTTACAGGCTGGCTGCCCTGGGAATTGAAGACCAGAAAAAGAAAATCAATGTATTTCTTTTAATGCTATTTTTGTCTCCTTAGAAAAAGACTATGAATGAGGCTAGCCAATAGATGAGATTTCAGTGTCTGGGTCCGTTTCATGCCTTCCTTCATGCACATATGCGTTGTTTTTTTGTTTTTCTTTTTCCCATTGGTGCTTTCATTCATTATTTAAAAAATGGAAATATTTGATTAGAAGTATCAGCATTAAGGTTTTGGGAAGTATTTGTTTCTTCCAGTTGAGAGAACCATGTAAACTGGAGTGGCTGGGAGGAGATGATACTACAGGCTCCTGGTGTCTGCAAAGAGCAATGCATTCTCTATTTTGGGCTGCTCTGAAGGATGTTATTTGCAACAAATCCCAGAGTTTTTGTTGACTCATGACTTATATTTTGGTTTTATTCAGCATTTTTTTTGTCCTTTGAGGGCTCCTGCAGCTGAAACAGCATCGTCTTACCACACAGCAGTTTCAGCTGAGCCTGGTGTTTGAAATGGCAACACTGCTAAATGTTTGTGACTTGTTTTTAGAACACCATTTCAGCTGCCAGTTTCCTTGAGAAAGCAAAAACAATATGGAAAGCAAGAAATACAAATAAAGGAGAGGCTTTAAAATACTTCTGATATAAAAAAAAACCCCAAACCAAACAAAAAAAAACAATCCAAAACCATCCATAAGACATGCTGAATTTAGTAGGATTTCTTGATTAGGAAAGTGACATCTAAATAAGCAGGCACGTTCCTTGATTCCTGTCACCTTTTCTCTAGCCTATACATAAACTCATTGATTAAATTCTCTCTTAATGAGCTGTTTCCAAAAATCTTGCTTTTCCTCTGATACAAGGCTTGGGTGCTCCCAGAAGAATAGATGCCCCATGGTGAGGGTACATAGAGGGGAGGATGAGCATTCTCCAAAACTCTGCTTCCTGACAAAGTGATGAAGAAACTGCAGTGGAACCATTAATTTTTTTCCAAGCAGTGGGTAGTATTTAGGGTGCCAGGAATAACTGCTTTGGAGGGATGATCTATGCACCCAGGAAAGCTGTTGTTTCTGCTGGAATTATTTTATTTATACATATATTTGTGCATGCCTGTGTATGTATGCAGATATTGTTATGTATCATTTTACATTTACAATGTGATAACTCCTTGCTGTTATTGCTGTTGTATTATTAGGTGTTCTGTAGGTCTGGCAGGGCAGGGATTTTTTTTCAGCAAGTGCAGCTGAAGCTCAGTGTTTTGCCCCAGAAAAGAGAATGTAGCATTCAGAGAACTCACTGCAGAAAACCAGAGTGAATTCAGAATTCCTCTACTTGATACTGCTTTGTGTCTGTAGCCACCTCCTTACCTCCAGAAGAAACCAGAGCTCAGGTTTTGTAAGCCAGCATTATCTATGTTGTTTCACCATTTCCATGTTTCCAGTATTAACGAGTTTGTGGTGCTGTGTTTGTGTGACCTGCTCTTAGCTCCTGGCTGTGTGGCCTTTGCTATTAAGCTGTCTCTAGCTGGAAAAAGTCCATGTTGTAAGTGCTACAGATGAGTCTGAATCATTTATCCATTTCCACAGCCCCCTCAGATTTTTTTGACAGATGTACATTCTGCAATAGGTGATTTTGTATTTTCTTTCAAATTGTAGATGAAAGTTTTTGAATATCACTAGGATAAAATGAGATCCCTGCAGGGAAAATACCTCTTTGGATGATGAATCCCCATTTGCACTGACTTCTTAAGACCTATCAGTGTAAATCATGCTTCTTCTTTTTTTTTTTTTTTTTTTTTT
>VWYI01026712.1:83397-198627 GCA_013399455.1 Anthoscopus minutus
TTTTGCATAGCACCTCTGAAAACTAATTTGAATATGGTATTTTAAAAAATAATTTACTGCCTGCTTTAGTTGTAAAGCTAAAGCTGAGCTTGAGCTTTTCATTGGGCTGTGTCGCTGAGGGGTGTGTTAGTTCTTGGGATAAAGAAATTTGAGATCAATATTGATTCAATCCATAGGTCAGTGCAGAATATTTTCAGTGGCAGTGCATTAAATGGACAGGGCATACAGTGGAAACTTTTGTACTCCAGGGGATTGAGGGATAATAGTTCTGATGCAGAAGGGCAGCTAACTCAGAAAGATGAAGACTTCCACAGGACTCCTCTGGAAATATTACCAGATCATTTTCCTTGAAAGAATTCAATGTTTTCTGTACAAAAAATGAGGAGTTTGCATTGATACAGATTTAACCTCCATAAATAGTTACAGGAAAATCCTACAAAACTGGTGGTAAAGTTTGTGTGTGGGTGATGGCTTTTTGTGATGGCTTTTTGGGCAGCTCAGTGTCACGTGTGCTCCAGCCTGTGTTGGAGTAGCACAGAGGTGGTCTGGGAAGGGCCAGCTCTGCTTCCCTTGTGGTTTTTGCTCTTCCATGGCTCCAGCTGGTAGAATCTTTGTAGTACAAGAAGTTCTCACTCACAAAGGGCATCAGGTTAGCCTTTAGTAGATTTATGTGCCATAATATTATTTAAGCCTTTGAAAACCTGCACAGTGCTTGTGAGGCAGATAATGCAGTACTTGTATGGGGCTACTTCAAAGTGAGCTCTGTGGAGTGCTGGCCCTGCTGCTGAGAGATCAATACAGTCCTGTGCTCTCTGCCCTTCAATCACATCAACAGCCTGTCAGAGGTGATGCACTGCTCCACCAGCTCAATTCAAACACCAGCTTGATTCTAGCAGGAAAGAGATTTTATTGGACCAAGCTCCCTTTCTCAACAGAGTGTCCGAGTGCCTTTGGTGTTTTACTTTAGAATAGGTCTGTGCCCAAATAGTTTAGACATTTTTTTCTGTGATGTGCTCTCATTGCTGCTCAGGGACATAAAATCTGTGAGTGTAGGTCCACAGAGACCTTGATGTTGTTTCCCAGTTCTGCATCCAGTGAGTGCTCCCAGTTCCTGGCTGCCACCTGGGAGAGCTGCATTACTGGTCTGGCTGCTTTTAAGAGTTGATTTGGAGGAAAGGCATTTCAGCAGAGAAATGTTTTCATTCCTTCATTACCCACCATGCTGCTTTGTGTTCATGTTTTAACTGGAGAACTGCATTAAGCACGTTGTGTGTGTTACCCTGCTTTCCTCTGCTGCCTTTAATTATGAGGTTTATACATTGATGTACAGCAGACATTAAATTGGAGCTAATGGGAGATGGGTTTGGGCCTGAGCTATCATGCCTATAAAATGTGATGAGATCTAGCAATGACTTATGATGCCAAAGAGTGGCATGACATGCAATCTAGTGACATCACATTGAATGGTGTTTCACAGAACACTGATATTTTATGTAGCCTTAAGAAAAAAAAGCTTGATTGTAACACTCAATGCATAAACATGCATATACCTATTTATGTCTGTATGCCAGTGGCCCACACTGTTTCTTACATTTCTTGTTACAGCAAGGAGCTTATATACCTTAATAATATGAGAAATTAAGCAGTTCAAGAACACAGAGCAGGAAAAAGACCTGCTTTAATTTTCTACAGATGTTTTTGATGATTGGAGACTAAAAGAGTTTCCTAATGAGATAGCAAATTGCATGAAAGAGGTTAAACTTCAGTACAAAGTTTGATTGCATTTTAATATTCCAGGGGAGCGTATACTAATAGAATAATAACTCACCTCTTGTCTTGCAGCTTTTGACTTGACATAGCCATGGAACTTCCCTTTAAAGCACAGTCATTTCTATATAGGCTGTTTGATCTGTCAATTAGGTGTAGGAGCTTGTGTCAGACTTGAAGAAAGGAGCAGATTTGGCTCTGACAGATGATACAAATACAGTGAAGTTAATTGACTTTGCCAGGGGAGAAAATTCTTCCTCCCAATTATGTCAAATGCCAGACAGCGTTCCAGAGGTGTGGAGAGAAACATGCCTAAAGGACAATACTGACACTGCTTTTCTAGTAGGTGCTTGCTCTGCTTTATTTTTATTTTTAACCTTTTTATTATTTAAGCTTTCAGGGATAAAATAATAAAACTGACTAGCTCAAGGACCTCTTTGTTTGGGGATTCTCAGACCTCATAAATCCATTGCCCCTCTGTGGTCCTCTAGGATTTTCTGCCTGGTTTTGTGAAGATAAAAACTTTCAATGACTCTGTGAAGCAGGGAAGTCCTGGGCTTCTTATTTTTCTGCCAATGTTAGGTGTTCTGTTTCTTTGGCTTCGTATTGGCATAATTTAAACTCTGTCAGAATCAACAGGTTTCTGTCACATTCTAAGATTTTAGTATTTGGAAGGCAGAGGAGAGGACTGGGCTTTTGACTTTGTTTGCTGGTCCCATGTCAGACCTATAGCCTGTCTCATATATGAACCTCTGCAGGTTTGTGTTCCAGCACCACATGATTCTTTTACAGAAATTTCCTGTCAGTGGAGAAGGAGCCAGCGAGGCTGTCATGGTAGGGGTTATTGTTTGGGGAAATAAAACTCCCCTTTTCTCCACTCTGACACCTTTTCTCCCTCTCAGCTCCATTTTTGTTTTTGGTTCATGGGTTTTTCCGTTGCAACTCATGATAAGTATTACTGCCAAAAGATGATAAATAAAATAAATAATAAAAGGGGATTGATGTAGAAAACTTTTTATTCCCTGTCACCTTCTTATGAGGTTGTGATGGATGGCAGAGCACTGATGGGCAGGTCATGCACAACCCTTCAGTTTTGTTTCACAGTGAAAGTAGAATCAGTTCAAATGTCCTTTTCTTTTGTGGCCTAAATCTACTGTATATAACTGACCTTGTGTCTCACTGTTCAGTAACTGTTACAGCTTTTTCAAGAATATGTTGGTAAATCTGACTGTTAATATTTTATGTAGTTGGGTTTTTTGATTATTTCTTGCTGGGTTTTGCCTTACAAAAGTGCCTTGGAACGTAATTGCAAGCCCATCCCTAGATACTGTACAGCAGTTCAGAGATGTGTGCAACAGTCCCTGCCTCAAGGGAGGATGCCATCTTTGAAAGAAAAAAGTTAAATAACGTGCAATGATAGCAAACTATCTCCCTTTTATTCTTCCTGCACTTGACTCTCTTCCTGGTAAATGTGGCAATACTGTCAAAACTTCTCATTCTTTTGGCTTCTCCCTGTCAGTATAACTGTTCCAGACCTTTCAGTAGCCAAGAACTCCATTCTGTTTGTGGGTTTCAAATTTTTACTCATCTTTGCATCTGGTTTTGTTGTCTTAAACCCCAGATACTTTCAGATTGACACAATATTGATCACAGTTGCATTTGGTTAAATTTGAGGTTAGTTTACATGAGTCAGTGATGAAATTGCATGTGACACTTTTTTGGACATCAGGAATTCATTATCTTTAAAATTATTTTTTGAGAAGCTTTATTCAGCCACTAAATATACTTTTATTAAAACAAGCCCTTAGTATGCATAATTGAGATTTGGAATCGTGTTTGTTTTTTCACATTTCTTGGAGTGTGCTTTCAGTTTAGCTAAACACCATTCTATTTAGGGCATAATTTTAAGAATATTTTTTATAATTCTGGCAGCAAGTGCTGTGACATTATAATTATGCCATAAGCATTCAATGTTTATCCATCATAAACTGGCTGTAATCCCAGTTCTGGAATACAGCTTTCTTGTTGCTCTGGATCCTTCAAGTGAAGGGGCAATTTTGTCTGCAGAAATGATTTTTGTAACGAAATCCACCATTTGAGTTAGTTCCATACTAAAGCAGCTCAAAAAGAGAAGTCTGTCTCTACCTCTAAAGTCGTAAGTGATTTTTTAACTTTTCTTGAAGGAAGTTCACTTGTAAGGACAAGTTGAACCAGCAGATACTGTTCAGAAACAGACTCAATTCTTTCATATATTAAAATGTTGCACTCATTTAACCACCTAAATTGAAAAGTAGGAACTGGTTAAACCAATACAATCTACTGTTGTTAACAGACCTGTTAATTTGAAAGCAAAGCAGGAGGCAGTGCTCACCCCAGGAGTGGATACTGGGACCTGCACCCTCTTCTTTCCTGCCTGGCTGTGGAAGGAGTGCTCCCTCCCTCAGCAGGTTTGCAGGTGAGGCAGAGGCCAGGGCAGCAGCTCATGCACCAGATGTTTGTGCTGCCCTTCAGAGGGAGCTCAGCAGGCTGGGGAAATAAAAGGTGTCCCAGCAGTCTGAGAGAAATGCAGGCTGCTGCACCTGGGCTGGGATAACCCCATGTGCCAGCTCAGGGCTGATCTGCTGGAAAAGCAGCTCCATGCAGAAAGGCCTGGAGCACCCCAGGGTGACCAGGAGCCAGCAGCCTGTCCTTGTGGGGAGGAAAAGCCACCAGCTTCCTGGGCTGTGCCAGGCAGTGTCACCAGGAGTCCAGGGAGGTGGTGATGCTGCCCCTCTGCTCAGCACTGGGGAGGGACACATCCAGAGTGCTGGGTCCTGTCCTGGCATGTGCCAGACATGGACATGCTGGAGTAAGTAGGGATTGGGGTATTTGTTGTGTGAGGTGAAACTGAGGGAACCTTCAGTCTGGAGAAGGAAAGGCTTGGAAGGACCTTCTTGATGTGTGTATGGAGGGCGGGGAGAGAAGGGGACAGAGCCAGGCTCTCCTCAGTGATTGCTGATGAGAGGACAAGATGTCATGGACACGAATGGAAATACATGGAATTCCATTAGAATGCATTTACTGCAAGGGAGGTCAAACTCTGGGACAGGTTGTCCAGGTAGTTTGTGGAGTGTTCCTCCTTGGAGATACTAAAATTTGACTGGATACAGCCCTGAGCTGACCTTGCTGAGCAGGGAGGCTGGACCAGGTGGGCTCCCTGTGTGCCTTCCAGCCTCAACCTTCTCAGTGTCACTGTCCTGCTCTGATTGCATGGCAAGGTGAGAAAGTTTCACCAAATAATCTCAGCCATAATATATGTAAAATTGTATTTTAAAATAAAGAGATTATTTATTTCAAATTGATGAGTTCTAGAGCAAAATCCACTAGGAGTGTCTTTTCTGTCTGCAGGCTACCTTCATTATCTTAATTCCTTTTTCCAGAGGTCTTAGAAGCTGCTCCACCAGTTTCAAAAGTGGAGTGTTGGATGTTGAGGCTGCTGTTGCCTTGAGGTGTGGGCTTGGTAGCATGAAATCAGTGGAGGTGCATTGGTGTGAGACATGATGAGTGATACAGCTGTTTCACCCTGAGATTTCAGAGGTGATGGAGTGTTAAACTGCCTTTCTGTTCATGTATCCCCCTGTCAGTTGTGTACTTTCACCACTGAGTTTAAACTCTCCAGGAAAAAACAAATACTGAAGTACAAAGGCACATCTGCTCATAAAAGAGGAGCAAATTGTCAGTATCCTGCTGGTCCCACTGCAATGGTCAGGCTCTCCTTCACTCTCTTTTCTGCTCCTGGAGAGGGATGACTGTGGTGGAGGGAGTGAGTCTGACCCAGTTCAGCTTTCTTTAGCTGTACTGTTAAACACCTTTCTCTAGCTCTTACTCAGGGTATGATACTGAGCTTGGATAATGCCAACCAGATAAAAATCCAATTGTCTGTAGCAAACATAGCAAATGGCTTCACTTCGTTGTAGCAAAGAGCAAAGTGTTTGTCCTGCCTTTGATCTCTTAAGTGCTCAGATGTGGTGAGGTCATCTTGAGGAAGCACTAACAGGCCTTTCCTTGAATTTTGTATTTAACTCGATGTATGAGGAAGAAGGGAAAATGGAATTGAATGTATGCTTATTGTGATAATTAATTTCAGTCAACAATTAGCTTGCTTTTCAGAGTTCCTGCACGGGACTTGGTATTGGAATGGAACTTTGGCAAATGACTGTCTTAGTTTTCACTGAAAATTAATGTCTGTCAACTTTTCAGTGTGGGGCTTATTTTGCTCTCCAAATCAGTAAGACTGCTGGCTTCCCTTTCAAAGCTAATTTTCTTTATTGGTATATTTGCTTATGTGTCTTTAATCCTTCTAGTTACTGCTTTAGAAGATGTGGGAAGGAGAAGAATACTTGGTCCCTGAAGGTTCTGTGAACCAGTCACTGCTCGTATGAATGAAATATTTTCATACACATAAAACTTTATCTCAAAGAAAGTCTTAAGAAGTAAAATAATGGTAAATGTTCTCTAGACTAACTCTTGCAAGGGCTAAATAGCCTGGCCTTGGTCCAGGAAGGCACTTAACAATGTGCTTAACTTTAAGCACATTGAATATTCTTCCTGGCATGAGTGAAAAATCAATGAGGCTGCTCACATGCTTAAAATAAGACATGTGCTTAAGTGTCTTTCTGGACCTCAGCCAGAGCGCTCAGCCTGTGAGATGAGCTGAATTCTAACTGTGGGCAAAAGCCAGTAGTGTTTCATTTTGCTTGTCTTGTGCCTTTCTGAAGAATTCGTTGATATTGTCTGTGTTTATTTTAATTGGCCTCCATTTCCCATCTAAGCCCTACCAACTCCAAGGCTCTGGGAGTAAAATAGATGTGCAACTTAGGGCTGTCAAACAGCTTGTCAGGGGTAGTACTTAGATTGTATATATTGCTCTAGAGCAGGAACTGAACTTCAGAAAAGCTGGGAAAAGATGAGGTGAAACATGATTGTTTTCTTTGGTAGCCAAGGTTTTAATATAGAGAGCAAATGAAGAGGAGAGAAGAGAAGGGCTGGTGACACGTCGCACCTTTTCAGTTAACATAGCTGCTTCTTAGGAAACATTAAAGAATGCAGACAGATGCATTAATAATCTGCTGGCAGTGGCTGTAGCCTTGGTTAGTTGGCTTTCCTACCTACTATTGATTTTTCTGACGCTCAGGCAGCAATTTGCAATGGGTGGTGTGATCCCTTACCCTCAAATTGGGCAGTGAGAGGAGTTGTCACGGCCAAAATAATTTTTACTTTCTAACCAGCCTCTCTTGTTTCTTCAACAGCATCTTTTCCTGCTTAGATGACAATTTCCACTGCTGACAACTGTGAATGATAAAATATACTATATTTAAACACAAACAGCCTCCATGGCTAGGAGGTGCAGAATAACCCTCCACAATGCACTGAGCTCTGTGCTGGCAGCAGCCACACTTGGGGAAGCATCCCTCAAGTGCTGTAAGTCTGGGGTGTTGCTGCTTGGCAAGTGGAAAAGCAGTGCAGCCACGGGCATCTCTTGAGAAATCTCCTCTGTCAACTCAAACTTACATTTCTAAGGAAACACAAGTGTCATTCTCCCCCGCTGCTGTTTGGTTTTTGCTTTCCTTCTCTGTGTTTACAGTTTCCTCCTAACATCACCAGGGCTGGGACACCTCTTTGTTTCCTTATGTATTTGATTTATACAGGATGAGAGAGAAACTCAGAGGGGTTGAAAAGAGAGTGGCCAGAATACAGGAGAATGGAGCATAGATGTTTTTTAAAGGGTTAAATATGTGAAACCAGAAACAAGCAGATGAATTTTGTGTGTAGTTGCAAAAATTCAAAATGCAAAATGCAAAAAGTTGAAAATGCACCTCCATGAGGGAGCAGCAGGGAGATTTTTATCAGATCTTTTCCACATTGAATCTAGAGCAGTTTTGAATGAGTTTGTTTGTAGGTTGTTGATTTTCTTTCAGGTGCAGAAATGTGTTTGCAGAAATGTATAGCACTCCAGGCTGGCTTTCAAGGTAATTCACAGTGTATGTTTTCATTGTGTACTTGTCCTAGTGGCCATTTATTTCTTTAAACAGTGAATTTCTTTTTAATTACATAAAAGATTAATAGAATTGCCTGTCACATACAGAATTTTCATCTGAATTGACTAAGATGTGATTGAAAGTCCAGGTTTAAAAGGGGTATTCACACTCTGGGATAGCTTAAATGGTGAAATAATGTGCACTGGGAATATCAGAACCAGAATTAGAACTGGAAGAGTGGATGGAAAATGGGATCTTAGAACTGTTTTGCTTTCAACTGTTTTCCCCTTAGCTTTTCTAAAATCAAGCTCAAGCAGTTCTGTGTGTGTATCTGTCTGCAGGTGTCTTCAATGTGACAGAGCCTTCTGCCACCTAGTGTTACTGGGAGCTCTCCTCAGCAGGAGAATTTATTAAATGTCATTTTTATTGGCAATCCCCACTAATTTCTGGGCACTTTCTGTGAAAGTTTAAAAAGGCACTTTGTGCACCAGTTTCAGAATCAGTTGGTTCAGTAGGCACAGCTTCTTTGGAGACAGATTTTGGGGATGCAGTTTGCAAGTTGAGTCGAGTTAACAAATAATCCCTGGAGAATTTCACCACTTGTGGATGTCACTGCTTTGTAACAACTCTGTTGGTATTTTTTCTCCCAAGTGAAACGAAGGGATTCTGTCTAACTCAGCAACCTCCTGTTTGATATCTGTGCTTCTGCTGTTTCAGGATATTGGATTAGGCTGAAAGCAACAGAAAATTAAAATTAATTCAACAGAAATCATATAAAGAATGATTCAATTTAGACACTTAACTCATTGTCTTTTTAAAAGGGTAGAATGAAGATCTCCTATCATCACTACATTTTTCCCCTCTAGAAATTCTACCAGGGCACAATAGAAAAGGACAATAAAATCCAGAGAATTTCACCCAGATTTCACAATGGAATTGTTAAGCTGTTAAAACAGAAAAATAGTCTTAATGATGCTTTATATTTTAGCCAAATAATAATGGCTCCTACCATATGCTGACAGATAGGAGGAAATTGCCTAGGATTGAAGGAGTGATTTTTTCCCCCTTCATTCCCCTGTTAAAAATATTTTCAGGAGAACAGGGCAACTTTTCCCTCCCTCACCTGTGGGAGCTGTGACTGCCCTGTGCCAGAGTGGGGCTGTGCAGCTCCTTTGCAGTTGGTGTTTGAGAGCTCAGCCCAAAGGCTGCACCTGCCTGGGGCAGATGCTTCTCATCCTTCACCCACCCGTGGTGGTGAGGAGAAACCTTGCCCTGAGCTCCTGCCCTCTTTGCTCCTTCCCACCTCTTCCAGGTCTTCCTGAGGAGCAAATGCCAGCCTGGCTGAGAGCTGTAAACCTGATCTTCAGCATCAGCCTGAAATGCTGACCTGAGCAGCAGCAGCCAGAACCTGAGGCGACCGAGGGGCTCGTGCATTAGAGCACAAGTCAGCTGCAAGGGAAAGCGACCTGCTTTTCACCTTCTTTTGACCTGAACAATCTCATCTTCTTGAAATACTGTCATTCAAACTGCAATATTTGCTTTCAACAATCCCACTTTTCATCCAATATCTAAAGAAAATAACTTCGGGTTCTTATTATCTGAAATGAATAACCAAGTGTTTGTAGTTTTTCATTTGAGATAATTATTAGGTTTGGCAGCTTACTTATCTGATCAGTATCAGCAGCTAAAAACCCTCTAGAAATTCTTGTGCTATTTTGTTTGAGTCATATAAAACTGGAATTGCCATATGATGTGAATTCATTGCTACTCAGTCAGAACAGAGGATGCTGTGTCACAGTGAAAGCAGAACTGACTTTCTGACTGGAGAAACTATTTAAAAGCTGAGGTTATAACCACTTTTTCTGTGTTCATAAGATTTTTTTTCCATCAGCAGTGATTTAGGGGCGAAGCTTGGCACATGAGTCACCCAGGGGCTCTGTTCTTCCCTGCTGGGACTAAACCAAGTCCTTAAATGCAAGAAAAACTTTAAAATCATTCTGCCACTTCATTTTCCAGCCTTGGGCCTGAAATCAAGGTCCTTACTAGTGTTCCTGGGGCTAAAATACCTCCTGTCTGCTTGGAGCCACCCTGGACTCTGCAATTGTGTTCTGAGCTACTGGGTGGTATCCCTGTGTCCGTGACACGGGGCTTGGAACTGGATGATCTTTAATGTCTCTTCATCCCAAATCATTCTGTGATAAAATCAGAACTACCCTTCTTGTCTGTTGCTTCAGAACTGTGTGTCAAGCAAAATGTGCTAAAAAGAGGGAGGAAAAAAGTGTCTGTGCATCTCCATCCTCCTTCTGGAGGTGTTCCTGACTGAGTATTCTGTTCAGAAAGGGCTCATTTTGCCTACAGATGCATAATTTACATGGAAGCTGGTGCTGGAGGAATTTCTTTCATGTAGCTCTCCCTAAGCCCCAGTTCATCAATATGGATCTCTGGCTGTGCACGGAAGGATTCATGGTGCTCAGTGGGGTGTGTGGAACATGGGAAAAAGGGCAAAGCAGGAGAAACTGGAGCGAATTTTTATCCTAAAAGAAGAGTTTGTATGTCCAAAAGAACTGTCTTTCAGAGTAAAAGCTGTGTTCTCCCTTCTTGCCTGTTGAAGGAATGCTGTATTCCCAGAGTCCAGCCCAGGGAAGCGTTCCCCCAGCCCTGGGGAAAGATGCAGTGGTATTTAAAACTGAACTTGCCCTATCCTTACATAAAAAAGATAAGGCTATGAAAACAGTCTTTACTTAGGTAGAAAGTTACAGAATAATTTCTCAGAATTATAATAAACATTTAAACACGTCCACGTTCTTCTTGTGCCCTTTGTCCTAAACATAGTATGTGGGAGGAAGAGTGGAGTTGGAGGACAGAGGGAAAGATGAAGAATTTGGAGATCAGTCTATGCCAAAACATTTCCACAACACGTTAAAAAGAGAGCTGCTTTACAATTACAGAAATGGTGGCTTAACAGTTGTTTTAGCCATTGAAAAGGAAAAAAAAAATCCAATATCACAGCTGAGAAAATGCCCTTGTGTTCAATGACATTCTCCCCGGGGTCAAGTACGAGCAGAGCCCGATTTAGTCACAGACTAAATGTAGCTGCAGCTCTGCAGTGCTCCTGAGTATAAGCCAGGGCAGTGCTGCAGAGCAGTGCTGGGCACTGCAGTGTCCTTGTGCACCACTCGGGGCTCTTCAAACGCTTCACTTGCAGTGGTTTGAGCGCTTGCTGCGGGGGCTGAGTGATTTACTGGATCTGGAAGTCCAGACCTGGAAAGCTGAGGGAGGGAGAATGCCTTGAGCACGGTGCTGAGGCTGGGTGTTGAGAGGACAGACAGCTGGCGGGTGACCTCGGGAAGATGACAAATGGGGGACCAGGTGCCCCCGCTCATCCAAGAGCGCTCCCAGCCCCTCTGGAGTTACGGAAGTCACTCATGCTGAAGGAAGGCTTCCTGTGAGCAAGGCTTCTAGAAATAAACACTAACCTCTTGTTACAGCTAAGTGCATGGGGGTAAGGAATCCAAGCAGCTATTTGGGAAGGAGTTGAAGCAGAAATCCTTGCAGTTCAAAGGAAAAAAAAAATTAATCCAAATGGTCTGCGCATATTTTGGGGTTGACAGGAATGTGTGGTGTGCAACAAGAAGCAAAATTGTTTACACAGCACAGTCAGTGATGGCTCTTCTCTGACATGTGTGGAGCCATCCAAACAACTAAATGTTTTACTGGGAAGAAAGTCAGATGCGAGGAAGCCCCCCAACAACCAAAGAATGAGAAGTCAGCCTAGAATTTGTATAAAATATCCTTTATAGAGTTGAAACTCATGACCCAAAAGAACTTGTGTAGCCATTAGTTTTCCTTTGCTTGCAAAAGATTTGGGTATTTGCAGGTTCTGCTTTCCATTTCCTGTTTTTATTTTAAAATAGGCAGTTCTGTGCTAAATTGAGGAGAACTTTCAGATAATCCTTGTCTTGAATCCACCCAGCACCAGCACAGAAACCTATAACCCATGTTGCCTTAGACCTGCTGAGGATACGCCTCCTTTCTCTAAGGGTTCCTTAGTGGGGTCGTGATGTACTTTAGCAGCTTCAGGTCTGTTTGTTTTTCTTTTCAACTAAAAAAAAATACCCAACAAAACAGGATGACCTCTGTCATCACTTTGACTTTTGAAACTGTATCCAAGATTTCCCACATTAGCTCAGAATCGCTGAGTGCTCCAAAGACAGCGTTGGCTGCTCTTTTGCACTGGTATTCCCAGTTTCTAAGGCTGGAACTGTTATACTTCAAGTGATGCTGCCTGATCAAATGTTAAGAGAAGTTGATTAAATGTAGCTTTTGATTATTATCAAAGGGAATATGCAGACACCCTCTGTGAATTGTGGGCTTATATGAGGGGCAAAATGTGTTTCTCAAACATGCACTGGATTTACACATGGGAATTCTTGTTGAATGTGAATCTCTAGCTTGGATAACTCCTCAGTGAAAAGAGGAGATTTATTTAACTTGTTAACATTTGTAACATCTCCAGGTGTAATTGGATTTACAGTTCATTTTGAAGGTGGGAATACGTCAGCTTGCACCATTTAAGGGGTTTATGTCCCATTTCAAAGTAGTTTTTATATCTACAGTTGACAGTGCTTTAGGTTGATAATCTCAAAGTCTGTAGTCTGTTGTACTTGGAGTTTACAGACTTTTCTACATGAAATGGTTGCATCAAGGTGGTGCCTTCTTGAGTAGGGCCCTGCAGTGAGACTGGAATTGTCCAAACCTGGATTTTTTGGCAGTGCCTGCGGGTCCTGTCCCAGGGATGCATCCAGCCTGCAGCAGAGGAAATGTGCAAAATGCGTATCAGGGCAGAGGAGTACAAAGCTTCCTTTATTCTATAAAACCTTTTTCATCGTTAGTTTCCTGTCTTTACACTTTAAAACATCCAGTTCTTTTAAAATTGTATCAGTTTCTGGGAGGCAGAAGGCGTTTCTCCTTTTCCTTTGATCTCAATTTCTCTGTAGCTTTTCATCTTACCTCAAGGCAACAGTGCTGGCTTCTCAGTTACTCCAAAAGCAAATGTTTATGTGTTAAATAAATGCAAGTACCTGAGTCTTGTCTCACATCTATTTAAAAACCAGGGTAGCAGTAGAATTGCAGTGCTGGGAAAATGCTGGAGAACCAGGTGGTCTCTAAAACTTTTCTTCCTTTAAAATTCTTTTTTCTGCCAGTAGAAGAGCTGAGGTTTTTATGAGGAGCACTGGAAGTATATTTTGAGGTAGCTGTCATAAGGAATTTTTCCTCTATTCCACTCCCCAGTGTATTAGTTTTTCAGTGGAAATGTTTGGTCTCTGGACTCTGGATTTTATCACAAAAAGAGGAAGTTTTAGGGAAAGTATTATGGGAAAATGTGATTCTGTTCTCTTCCCCCCACCGAGGAGGGCTTCTGTGACTGGGTTTTTGCATTTAAAGGTTTTTCTACTCTAGGGTTCGCAACTGCACTCACCAGTTCACAGGTAATCTGTAATAAGCTCTCTTAGATGGGTCATTAGATGTATATCTTACAGGTAATGGATTTCCATTAACAGAGGAAACAGTTTATGTGAAACATCAAATAAAAGTGCTGTAGTTTTTACACTAAACCCTCGGAACTTCCTTTATTGGTCACTGCAGCAGCTGACTGGGAGGGAGCACTGAGCCCCGGAGTGCTGCTGGGTCACTGTTGCAGCAGAACACTGGTGGCTTTGGGTTTCCAAGATCCAAAAATGTTTATGTTTTATATACAGGACATTGTAAGGGAAAAAAGGATGGGGGAAAAGGCTGGGGAATAACTCACCACTAATTTCTGCCTTTGGAGTCAAAACTGGCTTTATCAACAAGAGCTGTTTCATAGCTAATATCGCATTTTGAGGTATTTTTTTACGTCTTTAAGTGTCTGGTAGCAGAACTCTGTCCTGTTCCATCTTAGGTGAGGTGTGCTGTGGCAGACTTGTTTTGTTTTAATTTTAAAGTACTTTGTTTCACCACACGCAGTTACACACACTCCTGCCCTGAGAAAACTCTGACAGTGTTTGAAACAAATTGCTGTTTAGAAAAAGCAGATGGAAGAGGTTAGAAAGAATCACTAGGAGTCCTATATTTCTTCTATTGATTTGCTGGGCTGGGGCGTTTCCTGTATTTTCTACTGGGAAAATTTATTTCTGGTAGAACAGAGTTCTTCACTCAGAAAACCTAAAGTGGAGAAATAAAAGTTCTAGGAGCATAAACTCTCAATTATGATTTTTTCTTAATTCTTAACTGTAACAAAAAGAGATCCATTAGAGACAGAAGGCAGCTGCTTTTGCAGAATTTATTGCAAGATGAAAGCACTAAATTTCCTTGCTGGAAATCAGAATTGTGATGAGTAAGCGATGGTTCTGCAGCAGGTTCCTGGGGCATGGGTGAGTGAAATGGGCTGAGCAAATCTGTGGCATGGAGAAGGGTCTGGCATTCATCTGACACCTCAGAGAGCAATTTCTGCTCACTAAGCCCTCAGAAAACTGCACAGGGTTATTAATAATAACAAAACAGCCTGCCTTACTAAGCTGAATGTGCACAGCAGTGCTGTCTGCAGGTGGGATTGCTGGGGCTGCAGGGGTGATGTCTGTGCTGCATCACTTGTCTTTGGCAGGATTTTTTAGTAGCCAGAACCTCTTGTGGTATTTAGAGTGACTTGTACCTCTGCACTGTGGGCTGTGTTCAGTCCATAACGTGTCATAATCTGGGTGAAAATGTATTTTTTCTCTCTCTGTCTTGGGATCTGTCATATTTGGACCTCATCATACTTAGCACTGTTTTGACATCCACACTGATTGCTGCAATTGTATACAGAGAAGCATTGAAAAGGCCCCATACAAGTAACAGAACTCCTTGATTGCACCTAATAGATTTTCTCCCATTTTGTCTGTGTGGTCTGGAGGGTGGGGGACAGGAGTGGCTGGTGGCAGGTGCCCAGCTGCTGTCAGGGCTGGCAGTGTGACCTGGGGCAAGGAGGGATTGGGTTGGGCTCATGAGGAGCCCTTGCTGAGCTCATGGCTGCATTAAACTTGAATTCTGTGTCAGAACAGGCTGTGTTGGCTGGGGTTCAGCAGCAACTTCTGACACCAATCATAGTTTAACATCTGGTGGGTTTAACATCTAAATACAATCATACTGCCCAAATACTGTCTGCTAAAATGGAAAGTCTGTTTGTTTGTTTGTTTTTTAATTTGAGGATGAGGCTTGTAGCTACTCCTTGGAATGATGAATTGCTATTCTGGATTTGAGTACCAGCTTTGTGCCTTGTGTTTTTGCCCTGCCTTAGTCACATTAGTCTGAGAGAGGGAGAACCACACCATATTTGAATAACACCCAGTGAAGACCTGTTCCCAAATGCATTTCCTGGGGCTATTTAATGGAGAACAGCAACGAACTCCACTCATTTTATAAACAAATTCTGTTTGGCTGCACAGACCAACTCTGGTAGAGCTGACTGGTTCTATGGAAAACAGAACTGAGCAGAGGAGCTCAGTTTATACCTGCTCAGAGACCCAGGCCACACATTCCTCAGCAGATCCAGGCCAGGCTCAGTTCCTCACACTTCTCTCTCTGAAGAGATCCAGTCTCTGCAGCTCACTGAGTAATGCAGCAACAGCTCATCCTAGGGATTGGTAAATCTAATGGAAATGCTGTCTCCTGAAAGGCTCAGGAGTGCAGCAGCCTGTGCTACTGCCTTGCTAATGCTTTACACAGTTTTCCAGACTGGAGTATTTTGCTTGCTTTATGTGACCACTATTTATTATTTAAATGATGAATCTGGAAAATTTCCCAGATCTAATATCTGCCCCATTACTTTCTGTCTTGGATACTGCAGATAACCAGATGAACAGTAAATCTACTCTGTGGAACAGAACTAAATTTTTTTTTCCATCAAACAACTTGTGAATGATTTTTTTTTTCTTCACTCCCATAAAATACCTAATAGGTAAAAAAAATCTGTATGCCAAATACACAGTTATTCCATATGTATCTCTCAGTGGTGCATCTGCAGAAACACCCCTGGGAGTGTGTTTATCTTGGGTAACAGGGAAGATTGTGTGACATAATCCCTAGCACTGGTACTTTCAGTTGGGTGGGTGAAGGGACATACTGTGGGGTGGCTTGGGCTTGTTGGTTGTATGCTTGGTTCTTTTAGTTTGTTTAGGTGGGGGTTTTTAGCTTTGTTTGGGTTTTGGCTATTGTTTCTTTTAGCCAGGTTTGATTGTTCTGTTTCTCCATTCTCTCTGATGTCTTTCCTGAGTTTCTCTGGAACAAGACCACCCTGCTGAGCAGTGAGGGGATGTTTGCCAGTGGCCCTGGGAGTTGCTGAGCAGCTGTTGGGTCCCCTGGCTCTCAGCAGTAGCAGTGCCAGGGGGACTGGGGCTCCTGGGCTGTGACGGGAATGCACAGGGGGATTGCATCCACTGCCACTCTGAGCCCACATAGCTGTCCACAGTCCTGGGCTCTCCTGTGAAGTGGCTGTGACAGTTGGGAAAAGAGAAAACATGAAGAAAACCCCCTCCCAGGAACAACCAGCTTGATTCTGAGCCTCCACGCTGAGTGTGAATTACACCTCTTTCCTTGAAAACAGAAGGGGGTTTTTTGGTTTTTTGGTTTTTTCCTCCCACCGCCTCCATGGAGATGAGACACTGAAGGTCAGGAATGAGCCCTCCAAGGCTCATGAAGAACAAAATATGATGTTTTTTAAGTGATGTGAAAGGTTAATGGGGAAGATCAACATGCAAAAGCTGCAGCCAAGGAAAGAGGGCTTGTTTGGGCAGAGCCTGAAGCAGAGCATAGGCATTGCTGGGAATGGGAAGTGTGAAATGGTGGGCCAGGGAACGCACAGCCCTTTAGCCCTGCTCAAAAATAATAGTGCAGGCTTTTTAGCCCTGCTCAAAAATAATAGTGCAGGCTTTTTTAACTTCAGAGTTTAGAGTTTAGTCTGCCCTCAGTAAAAACAAGTTACATTAAAAAACTGTACACCAGAAAAAGCAAACCTCTTTTTCCTGGTTTCTGCTTATAAGATTTACAGGTACTTAAAATAAACCTATGAAAAACAGACCCAGTGTGCTGGAATTTGCTAACTAGTGAGAGCAATTACCTCCAGGTCCCAAGACCTAACGGAGCTCGGCCTTTTGGAAATAAAACTTGGCAAGCTCTTCTTCCTGCTGCTGTTATAAAGGTGTACATGAAAAGATGTGCTGACCTCTGCCAGAAACCCCAGGAATCCAGTTCAGAGAGATTCTCCTGTGGAGGGGATGGCTGAAATCAGGCAGCACAGATGGGGACCGGTGTAGAAAAGCTGGCAAAAAACATTCACTTCTCATTGTGTGGCTTCAGCATGGCAGATTCTTTGCAATTGCCTGGTGTACCACAGTAATTAAATGGGTCAAGAGCAGTAAGTTCAGATACTTAACAAGAAAATAAAGACCTCACTTGACAGCCAGCAGTGGGCCATGATCGTTTCACAGGAGTGATGAGAATTAGGGCAGGTTGTGCTGTAAAAGTCGATGGGAGCCTATTTGGAAATGATTTTGTATTGCTTCAAGATCACCTCCTAATTAACTACAAGTGCTGCAGTGGCTGGAAGTCAGGTTGTCTTATGAAACCAATGCTCCAATTTCAGATGTCATAGAAAAAGGGAAACTATAGACTCTGTTTTTCTCCTTTCAGTGATATATAAGTAAGAGAAGATAAGAAAAGTAATGAGAAAGACACAGCCAACCTTTGTTAATACTGAAATGTAAAATAATCCCGTTTTCACTAGACTGTTTCATGCATGGGGGGAAAATGAAGTTGTGCAATGAAATAAATATGATAGAAGTGAAATCCAAGATGGGAACTGATTTTTATAAGACTCTGGTTTGGAGGGTAGAGGTAGTTTCACACCAGCATTTTGAAGGAAATTATTTGTTGTTGTCAGTGCCCATCATTCCTGGCTTGGGAAAGGAGCTCCTGTTTCCCACAGAAGTTTTAAAAGTCCTTTGGGAAGGATGAGGTCTTCCTCTTAAAATATTAAGGGACAAGTAACAAGAATGTTAAAAAAAAAATTAAAACCCATAAAATGTGCCCCAAACCAGGAGCTCTCTGCAGACCATCTCCCCTTGCAAATTTAGAAGTGGGTCCAGCTTTGTTGCCGTATTTGTAGATTCTTTTGGACTGAGCTCTATTAAAAGGGTTTATTTTGTTATTATTTTGTGCTCTCCTGTCTGTGTCTGTGCTGATGGGAACCATTGTCTGGCAGTGTGGGCCAGATTCTGTCACAGCTTGGTACAAAACACCTCAACTCAGTCACAGGAGGTAAATTCAGTCTCAGCTTCAGCATCTCACCAAGAATCCCTCAGAAACATAGCTCATGGCTGTGCATTGTGGTTATTAGGTGCAAGAAATACAGTTTTTAAAACTGTAATTAATCATTTCTCAGTAATCTCTTTTTCTGTGCTTTTATGACATCAATGGGTATGACTGTTTATTATGTCTTACCTATAAAATCTGACCTGTTTTATATACTCTTTATGGAAACAGTGTACAGTCATAAATTAAAAGATGCAACTGTTTTAGATATTTTACTGGTGGTCCTGTATTTTCCTGCCAAAAGTGCAGCTGTTTTAGGTTTCTCAGGATAACATTATAAAATGCTGTGTGCATTTTGCAAGTTTATGCTTGGATTGCCAAGCCAGGGGTGGAGTGACTCAACCTTCCCAGGAGCAACATGTACCAAGTGAGGAATCAAAACAGCGGCTGAAGCGCAGCCCCTGTGGAAAGCACTTTGTGTTTATGGGGTTGTGTCTGACACTCAGGATTGGAGATGGTTCTTGTGCTGGTCCTGCTGGGCTGTGGATCTGTCTGTTTGGTGGGGTTTTGGTGCAAAACTAATGGAGAATCTATCTCGTGCTTGTCTCATGGGGTGCAAGCACTGTGGGGTTAGAGTGTGGGATGAAGCCATCCTTTAACAGGAGCTCTCAGCGTGTGTGGCTGGGGTGGAGCCCTTGGAAGGAGCCAAGGGCAGCCAAGAGTGGCAGTGCCAGCACAGGCAGCGTGTTTGTGTTTCCATGTCGATTCCTGCTTCCATGTCAACTCAATGCTCTGGAAGGTTTGGGGTAGAATTAGATAGCTCTGCAAATGGGTGATGTTGCTTAATTAATGGGGAAGTTTGGAACCTTTTTAGCCAAAATGATGGTGGCCTCCCACAGATCTAATTCCCAGAGTTAGTGGGCTCCAGGCACAAGGTAACAAGCAAAGGAAGCTCAGCCCTGTGGTCATCAAAGCAGCCAGCACAGTCAGACTGGGGGAGCATCTGGCAGTAAGTGGCAGAGCTGAAACCCTCCTGTTCCTGTGGGAGTGCAGGAAAGCTTCTGGTGGTGTCCTTGTCTTGGCAGGACCTGTGAGATGGGGAGATGAACCACCCTCAGAGTGAGCACAGAGAGCACAAACCCCTGGGTGCCCTCAACCCTGTGCCACCAGAGCACTGCTTGGGGGCAGCCTGGCTGAAGGTGTGTCACTGCTTTAACTCATGCAGGTTTTATCCCGAGGTGTCCAGCAGGCAGGGAGCAGCTCCATCTCCTTGCTTTCTCCTAAAAGGTAGCCTCAACCTCGCTGTCCTGTGAACTCCAGGGTGTTGGGTGTGTTTCCTGTGCTCTGAAATAACACTACTCTCTGCTGCAGGTACCTCACCCACGTTCGAGCTGTCTCTCCGCAGGACCTGGCTGGGGGCTACACCTCCTCCCTGGCTTGTCACCGGGCCCTGCAGGACGCTTTCAGCGGGCTCTTGTGGCACCCCAGTTAGCCAGGGGACACCAACCTGTGGCCAAGGGACACCCAGCAGGGCGAGGAGCGACCCAAGCCAGCAGAGGTGGGGTAGGATCGCTGCCATCAGCATTGGCCGGGCTGCACTCGCTGCTCTGTGCACCCCTCTGGTGCAAAACCAGCTGTGTTTAAGTGTTCCAGGGAAAAAACAAACCCTGTCTGCACAAGAGCTTTGTGAAATGGTAGATTCATTCTTGTGGAGGGGGAAACTCGTTAGTCATGTGGCACTTTGCTGAGGGAGGCTGAAGCAGTAAGCCACACATCTAATGGAAGATGTGAATAACTCAGCTGTGTACGTTTGAGGCTTAAAGAAATACACTTGTAAATTTTTTTTTAAATCAAGCCAGACTTTAATAAAGTTTGTGGTTTTACTCTTATTGCAGGGTTTTATTTGCACAAGCATTTAAATGCCATTTTGATTATAACATTTAGTGTCAATATTCAAGCCTACATTTTCGTCCCATAAAACTCGTTTCCCCAGTTTAGACAAGTGGGTTTTTCCTCCTGCCAGCTGGATGAGATGAGAAACTCTGGAAATATGCTGACACAACGCTTGTGTGGGATCCTTCCTCTGTGTGTCACTTGGTTCTTACCTTTGCTTGGAAAACAAGTCTTTAGCTCAAGGGCTTTCAGCTGAGGTGCTCTAGAAGCAATCTAAGAAACCTTGATACAAGGCAAAGTCACTGTAGTAGTCAAAATTGTGGGGTTCCCTTTTGGGGTTTGTTTGTTTTGCTTTTGTATGTTTGCTTTTTCCTGTTTATCTCCATTTGCAACTTTTATGTCATAAATTCAGGAGCTTCTTTAGGTGGGAACATCCCTTTGGCTTTGGGGATGATCCCTGTCACCTGATGTGATCCTTTTTGTATTTCTTACCTGCTCCTTGTAATGGAGCATTGACCAACTGCAGGAGATGGGAAGCTGCTCAGGACAGCCACCTTGGACCATGTTTTATAGGCCACCTGCTCATAGCTGTTGCATCCTGCTCTGAGGAATGCACTAGATGGATGTATTTTTTCTATGCTGTAATAAAGAGAAGTATGAGATCTATTCCAGACTTGGTGTTTTCTTATTAAAGAAAATGGGAGGAGATGGCAAAACTCCCATTTCCCTCCCTGCTGTGCCCTCTGAAATCCCCTTGGTTGTGCCCAGAACAGCTGCTGACAAGGAGTGTTACAGAAAGCAGAGGTGAGGAAGAGATCAGATCTTTCCCTCCTCTCTCCCCTTTCCCAGGCTCACCCAGGCTGGCAAAGATGCACCTTACCAATGATCTCTTTATATTCACTTTGCAAAGCCCCGGGTCATGCCCTAATGAATGCAGAACTGTATTTGCATATTAATAATTTCAATACACTCATTAACTTGTGTGTGGCTTGGCTATTATTTATTATGTCATTTCTTGTTTGCAATTGCAAACTGGCAATTGCACAGAAAGCTGGAAAACCCCTGGTTATGAGTATAGTGAGATATCTGCTAGACTGATACCTAAACTGAAGTTATGCTGCTGGGATTACCATGGCATTCAGTCCTTAAGGGGAAAAAAAACTTTTACCAGTTCAAATCCTTCCCTGCCCTGGGACACTTTAGTACAAATCAGTTATATATTTTACAGGCTTGACCCAGAAATGGTGATCAAAGCCTGGTTTCTGTTGGTTCAATAGTGCCAAGCCCTACATTGGGGCTGTGAAGTGCCTGGGACCTGCAGTCTGTGTCAGGCAGTGATCCCAGGGTGCCTGCACCATTCCAGAGTGCTGGAGAGCCTTGTGGGGGCTCTGGAGAACAGGAGCCACCTGCAGCTGTTTATGGAGAGGCAGAGGGCTGCAGCTGGAGAGCAGCAGAGGTGTCAGGACATGGGACAGGCAGCGGAGCAGCAGTGGGGCTGGGCCAGAATCAGCACAGCAGTGCCTGGGAGGAGAGCACTCCTAGGCTGGAGCTGCAGGGACTGGTGTGAAAGGCAGGAGTGCTCAGGCTCAGTGCACAGCAGGGAGGGATCAGCATACCTGGGTGAGGCAGGATGGCCTCCCTGGGGATTGATAAATGTGATCCTGCAGGAACCAGGCTGCGAGGGCAACAAACACCGGCTCTGCAGCCAAGGGAAGGAAAGGCCGTCACACAGAGCCACGAGCAAAACAAATCCACGGCCCTTGGTGGTGTTTGGGTGAGAACCAAAAATGCAGCAGGCTCAGGGCTGGAGCCACAGCAGCAGGACCAGGAGGGTGACAGACATCTGGTTGCTGGGCGTGAGCTCAGAGCTTGGGCTGAGGGAAAATATCTGAAACTGAGAGGGCGAGCCGAGTTCTCTGGCCAAATAAACTATTTGTGGTTGACATTGCCCAACAATAGTTTGGACGGGTAAGAAAAGGAAATCAAAGGCAGAGGCTTTTTAAATCCCTGCAGAATACAAGCAGCCAGCCAGAAAGATCATCCAGGGACTGCAGCAGGGGAGCAGGCAGAGGTGGGGAGAGCTGGGAGAGGGCAAAGGCACAAAAGCCACGGGAGGACACGGTTTCAGGAGGACAGAGCTGTTTTTCAGGTGCTGATTTCAGCCTGGAACTGCAATGCAAGCATGAACTTCATCTGCAAATGTGCAAAAGACATTAAAGTCTTTCTGGCTCTAACCGTGGGCAAACACAAAGTTAGGAATCAACTAATCCCTAACTAAATCTTGGTGTTAAAAAGCATTTTTTACTCAAAACCTCAGGATATTGGGCTATTTGGCCCTTTTCATGTATCTGATTAAACTTTTAAAAGGTTACCTTGCTTACTCAAGAGCTGTTTGTGCATCTGCTAACCATAATCCAATATTCTGAAACCAAAACATTTGTCAGGGAGAATCCAGGGCAGGGTTATGTAAGTCACCTTCCTAGACCCAACAAGACATAAAAATCTGTGTTCTCCACAACTTGCACATTATCAAAATGCTACAGCAGAAAACTACTCCAGGCCCTGCCACTGAGTTAGCACAGGGCATGAAACAACAGAGAATAGGGAAGTACCAAAACACATTTATTAAAAGAGAATAAAGTTTCCATTTTTTTGTAGCAACAACTATTTCAGTCAATCCCACAATGAGAAGAAAAGGAAACAAGGCTCCCCAAGGAGCTGCCACTCAATGGGACCACAGGTCTGCCCCTTATAACTCAAGGGGTAAACCAGAGACACCCCAAATATCCTTTACACAAACTGAGGTAGTCACCAGAGTTCTGGTCTTCAACTCAGTACTTTCTCTTCTGCAGAATCTTGGCTGGTACACAGACGTTTTGAAGCTGGTTTTGCTGCAAAAAGTTAGAAAATGTAAGTTATTTAATATACAGTAAACAGACTGACCTAACCACAAGCTCTGGAATAGGGAGCTCTGTTAAGCTCAGGCTTAAAGCTTTATAAAAACCTCCTTTCCTCCAGCTGATGTACTGCAGACTTACAGTCTCCCTTTAAGAACAAATGAACAATTATAAACAAAAAAACCCCCAACAAAACAACCAAATTCAGCACTGAAGATCTCTAAGGGTATCTAGGTCTCAATTACAGAACCTTATTCTGCTGATATGCTGACTCCAGACCTCACTGAGTGTGTGAGCATAAGGAGAAGGTCAGAGCTGGGACCAGTCCCTTGGAAGTGCACTGATCTGGGCAAAAATGCAGCTCCAGTTCTGCAGCACTGAGCTAACAGAGACGTGTGCTTGGCATTAGATCACAGAGCCACTGAATATCCTGCACTGGAAAGGCCCACAAGGATCAGAGTCCCCATTCTCCCCCAGTGCACAAAGGTCTGGTTTATAGCCTGTGGGGTGATCCTGTCCAGTCCACCATTTTTCTGGGGAGGCTTGTGCTGGGATCAGAGGAGCAGGCTGCTGTTACCAAAGCAAGGAAGCCCTGCAGCTGCTGCACATGTGCAGGTGCTTGGTCCCACTTGCCACCTCTGCGCTGTCACACACCTGGAGTGGCCCCTGGGGCTGACCAGGTGGGACCAGCCTGAGGCAGCACAAAGTGCAGCCTGAAATCCCAGTGCCACATAGGAGCTTTGTTCCTTACCTTCATCAGGACAGGGCCTCTTGTAGAGCACATCTGCTGGGATCTGGAAACTGAGGCACAGCATCTCCTTGTTGGGCGCCACGTTCCTGACCAGGAAAGTGGAACAGCGTCCAGCCAAGGAGGTTCCCAGCACAGCTTCTGCTCGCTCCTGAATGTCTCTGGCTGGGTTGCTGTGTTTGGAGAACCCATAGCAGTGCACAGTGGGAAGGCCAGCAGGGCTGCAGGGCTCCCCAACCAAGAGATGCCTGAAAACATCCAGGAACTCCACAGCCAGAGCTGGCAAATTCATCACTATGTGGAAAGCAGTTTTCTGTTCCTCTTTCAGGAGCGGGAGCTCTTTGCTGAGCTCCTCCCTCACCGGCCCCCGCAGGAAGTCCCTGCCATCCATGTTGAACACCTTTACCTTGGTGTCCACTTTGTTGAGCTTGCAGTTATGCAGGAGCCAGGTGTAGGACTCGGGGTTGAGGTCGTTGGCAAACACTCGGCACTTTCTCTTGGCTGCTGGGATGGCGAAAGGTCCGATGCCAGCGAAGACGTCGAAGAGGACATCGCCAGCCTTCAGCAGCGCCACTATACGGCCGTGCTCTGTGGACAGGCGTGGGTTCCAGTACACTTTGGAAAAGTCCAGTTCATAGGCAATGTTATTTTCTTTGACCTGGAAGTCCAAACCGTTTGCTTAAGCCTCTGTGTTCAAATGCCAGGCAGATTTAAGCGGTATCTCTAATTAAGAAAATTAAAAACCAAGGTGCCTTATCGGAAGGTAATATGTACATCAGCATTGTCCCAGTGGTAGCATACGTGAATCTTAAATAAACAGATCAACTAAACAACCAAATAAACAGACCTTAAATCAGCAGATCAGCTCATAAGAGCCATGTCCCCAGTGTCAATCCTGATGGTTGGCTTTATGCAGGTCTCAATCACCAGGTGGAAATAAAGCAAGCAACTTAAAATGACCCTAAAAAAACCTGAGGGTTTTCAAGAGCTTTGTGGCTGGCTGACAACTCCTTTATTGAAAGCAGACCTTGGAAAGATGCCTCAAGCCCTCCTTTGTGGTGTGCACACAGTAAATAAGTGTCTGAGAATGATAGGCCCAAGAACAGGAACCGTCAGCCAAATTCAAAGCCACTGGGAGCCAGTTCTGCAGCTTGAAAAATACTGTATTTCATCTCCCAAGGTGACAGAGTCTGGAAACTGATCCAAACCCAAGCCTTGGGATTACCACTATCTTAAGAACAGACCTGAAAAGGAATTGTATTTATTCAGATGAGAATGGGATGCAAGATAATACTCTCTTTGCACCAGCATGTGGAATTGTCTGATTCCAAAGTACAGGAACTTGGGATCCAGATCACCACATCATTTGCTTTGCCAGCAAGAAACATCCTGAAGTGTCTCTGCAATCCTGGATGCAGCTCCATGGTGTGCCAGGTGTGTGGCGACACCATCTGCATAATATTCAATTGTCACTGCTGCCTTGACAATCCAGTGGCCTTCTCTCTGCATGAACAGGATATTCCACCAAGCTATTCAACCTTTTATTTGGTAATCTCATGTTTTCTCCTTTCAAAGTATAAAGCTGCTAACAGATAAGAGAAAATATTTTTGTGGAAGCAGTGGCCAAGTTTCCAACTACAGACAAGAAACCGTACGTGAAGAAAACTTGGCAGTTACAGATCACAAGTGATAAATGTCAAAGCAGAGGGGACAGGAGCTTTGTCTTGCCGCTGACAGGAGAGGGAAAAGGCAAAGGCAAAATGTTTCCTAAGTTGCAAAGTTGGTGAGATTGAAATTTCTGTACCAGCCACTGTACAAGGCTTGGTGAAATTAGGATTTTCTTAGATAACTCTACATCATTAAATCTATGCTGTGAACTTGGAAGAATACATCCCTTCCTGATCCCTATGGCTGAGTTTGCCCTTGGCAGACCAGGACAAAGGAATGGAGAGGTAACAGCCAACCCTTAGGCTCAGACAGGTGTCAGGAAGGGCACTGTGCACAGGGATGGCCTCAGCAGCATCCCTACATCACTCCTCTGCAGAAGATGCCTTTAGGTTTTAGCATGTTAAATGTAAAATACCAGGGGGAAAAGGCCTCTACCTTGGTCACCAGGTTGTTCTCTCCAGCAAGCACTTCCATTTCAAAATTCCTGTATGTGCTGTCAATAATATTGGTTTTATTCACTACACAGGTGATTCCTGGATTCTTGTCCATTATAACCTGGCCTGAAAGAGAGGGTGAGAGATAATTATGGGTAAGGGACCAGGACCTTTTAATGTTCTACATCAGCTATGACAAACCTGCTGTTTACAGCTAAATTATCAAAATTGAGTGTGTGTTGGAACAACCTCTCTGTAATGACTCAGGGCTGCAGCTGTGACCTTTCCAAGGCACACACTTCACCCTGGCCATGGCTCAGTGCAGTGAGAGCACCACACTGTGAGAGAACTGTGCCCCTCAGTACAGTAACTTTTTAACAATATACAAATGACACAAATACCTTCCTGACAGGAGCTGTTTCACCTACCAATCAAGTGTCTGTAGGGCAGCTGGTGATCCCTGAGATTCAAATGAGCAATGTGACCAACACGGCTGAACCCAGAGGTGACCTCCTGACCTTCAGGCAGGACGGCTCGCAGGATCTCCTCCGACTTGAAATTCTCATAGGTCAGCTCCAGGTGGTACTTGGACACCTCAGGATGGACATTGAGCTGTTTCAGGACCTGTTGCTCTGACTCTCCTAATGAGAATTCCGGTACTTTATGAGGATCCAGGATAACAAATCTACTGTCCTCATCCTCTGGATCCTCCACCACCCGTTTGAGGCCGGGACGCTGCAGTACTGATTGTTTTAGAGACTTCAACACACTGTGCACAATTTCTTTCTTGACTTTAAGAGCTGGAACAGCCACTGTCCTTTTGAAAGCCTCTCTGTTTAGCAGTGTCATCCCACGCACTCCAGGATGTGGCAAATACAGTTCTGGATCAGTTTTATCCTCCACAGTTTCGGGCATTGTGAAGAAAGTATTTTTTTTAACTACTACAAAGAGCCCAGGTATTCTGCCAGAATGTTGTGCCAATAGCATCCAAACTGCTGGAAATGATGTATTTGATGCAGCTGTCCTAAAATGATTAGTTTTCAGTAGTCTGGCACAGTATCCCAATCTCCACAAAGTCCTAGAAGAGAAATTACTCATTTTATAGACATTATGTAATCATTCCATTTAAAAGGCTGCAAATCACATGGATTTGCTGTTCTCTTAAACCAGAATTTCCATCTGTACCAAACAATCCACAATAGTTTAGTAAAGCTCTTTATTATGAAATATATGCTGAAAATTTCTGTTATTTTGCAAATGCACTTTTAAACTCAAATGTTAACTGACTTCAAGTGGTGAGATAATCCCCTCCTGCCAAAAAACAATGACCTCTCTTTGTTATAATAAATGTGATATTAATCTCAGTAAGCCAAATGGAAAGACTTCTACTGTCTTGATCCTAGTCCTGTTGGATCCTTCCTGTGTCTGGTAAAATTCATTACCAAGCAGTGGTTGCTAGAAAACACATATTAGCAACAGTGGTCATGATCACTCTGGTGATTTCTGCCTCCCATGCCCCAGTGTAAGGGGTTCCATGCTCTGTATGATCTTTGTTCCATGAGATGCATGCCAGAATGGTCATTAATTAAATGCAATATCCCCTATAAGGTCCAGAGGAACATCAGTTATGTCTATTCCTGCCACTGAGCCCCAGTTCATCCATGGGATGGGAACTTGAAAAGTGGCTTTATACTTTTCTAAATGATTTCCTTCACTAGAGACAGACCAAAAGGGCCCAATTTTCTGCCTTGGCACTGGCTGCTCCAAGGCAGGAACCAATGGTTTAGGTTGTACTGAAGGCTGGCATTTCTCCCGACTTTTTTAAAAGCTTGCTTTGAGAGAGATGCTCTGCAAGGAAATTGGTTCTCTTGCCTGCCTCCCTCAGCCTGCCCCTCTCCAGGATAACAACAGGCTTTGTGCTCTCTCTCCTTCACAAACCTGCTGTGCCCAAACGCTGCCAAAGCTGGTCCTGCTCCCATCCCCCGTCCCGCCCAAATCCCAGGCAGCCCACTTCCTTAAGCCAGGGTTTTGGCAGAGCACACCTCCTTCACACACACTGCATTCCTCAAGTCTGCTGCACAGGAGAAATCCCTCATCCAGAGGCCTCAGCATCCCCGTGCTTTTTCCTGGGGGCGGAAACGAGTGGCGTGGTTCTCAGAATCAGAGAATCAAACAGGCTAGAAAAGGCTCCTGGGATCATCGAGTCCCACCCACCATCATAGCAGGGGGTGCCTCGCCCAGTCTTTCCTTAAACACCTCCAGGACAGTGACTCCAACACTTTGCTGGACATCGTTCCAATGTCTGATCACCCTTTCTGTGACGAAATTTTTCCTAATGTCCAAATTAAACCTCCCCTGGCGCAGCTTCGGGCCACGTCCTCTCATCCTGTCGCTCCTCGGTACTGCATTAAACCCACAAGACAAAGACGCCTGCAACGCTGGATCTGGCTGGAGGCCACCGCCGCCACCTTTCCAAGGCGCCTGTGGAGAGACACCATCCTTTCCCTCATCCTCAAGATTCCCGTTTATCCCGTTCTTCCCTCGGGGAATTCTCTCCTCCCGCTCAGCCACCCCCGGCCCCCGCCCTCACCTCATGCCAGGCCCTGCGCGCATCGCGCGCGCGTCATCGCCACTGCGCCGGGTGGGCGGGGCCGGACGATGACCACGCCCACAACGCTCCGCCCCATGCCCTCAGCGCTGCGGGGCGGCGCGCAACGGCCCCGCCCTTACCTCTGGCCACGCCCCCGACTCTACCACGCCCCCGGTTGGCCCCGCCCCCGGCGCTCCCCTCGGAGGCGCTCGGCGGGTGCGGGGGGCGATGGCGGCGCCGCCTTGGGGGTCCGGGCGGGTCCGGCCCCTGCCCGCCTGTGGCTGGTACCTCTCCGCCCGGGAGCGGCGGCAGGAGGACGCGGAGGAGGAAGAGGAGGAGGATGAGGATGGGGAGACCACCCCGCTGTTGTCACCACCGCCGGGCAGCGTGCGTGTGAGGGGCGGCGGGGAGAGAGCGCCCTGAGGGGGCTGCGCTGGGTGCTGAGGAGAAGCTCGGGGAGCGCGGGTTCAGAGGACGGGCGGGACGGGGCTGTGCGGGACGGCTCCGGGGTGACAGCACCGGGGCGGGGATAATCACCTGGAGCGGGGGATGAGCCTCTAGTCCCATCGCGGCTCCTGATCCCTTCGATTCCCTGCTTGCTGAGCTCTTGGAAGTGCTGCCATGTGCCCTCGCCCCTGTGGCGAGCACGCATGGGGAGCCTGCTCCGAGTCGTAAATTTTGCTATGCTCATTTTGCGCTCGATTTTAGCTGTGCTTAAAGGTTGCGGGCGTCTTGAGATGCCTGCGGGGCGGCAACGTGTGTGCACAAGCGTTTGAGTCGTTTTATAATGAAAAGTGAGATTTTAGATTAAAGAAGGAAAAGTTGACTGTTGCCGCCTCCCTTGAATTTCATTTTAGGAAATTTCATTTAGGAAACACCTCTTCCACTAATTGTACTTTTTTCTCTGTCCTTTTCACAGGGTTCTTCAAGTCGTGGCTCCTCCTTTGCTTTCTCAGTGTTTAACTTAATGAATGCAATCATGGGCAGTGGGATACTTGGCTTATCCTATGCCATGGCGAACACAGGGATCATGGGGTTTAGGTAAGTTATCAGTTTTTACACATACTCATTTTTAAACTCGCCTTGTAGCTTTAAATTGAGCAAAACTTGATACTGAGACTCCTGTGCAAATCTGAGGACAAAATAAATAGCTTGTGCCTTTCAGAATTGTTAATTAGGATCTTCCCCTTTTTGATTCAGATCAGGTCTAACATAAATCTTGCCAAGATGTTGCATTAAATTGCCACAGGGTGGCAATTTCTCACCCATTACTCCTGATAGATTGATATTTTCCTTTCAAAACTGTGATCTGCTTTAGTTCCAGGAATGGGCCTTGTGGGATAGGATGGATATGTGCCTGAAAGCTGTGAATCAGCTTGTGCTTTTGTTTGCACTTTTGCTTGTTGCAAATGCTGACCTATGGGTAATGGGGCCAAAGTCACTGGAATTGTCACTTTGACCATTTCCTAAGCATTGGTTTCACGTCACTGAATGAGGAGAATGTGTGTTTGTGTGTATGTGCACACACAAACTTCCATAGTTAGGACCATTCTGTAATCCATACGTCAGGGCAACTTGGCAAATATTGGGAAGATCAGAGACCATGTGAACCATAGTCAGCAGATACAAGCCTTAAAAAGAGGAAATCCTGTAGCTTAGTTCTTGCAAGTGTAGCATTGTTAAAGCTCAAAAGTGCATTGTACTGTAAAAGTGCTTAATTGTGAATATTTTGTGGTTTTTAGTATCTTGCTGCTGATTGTTGCCAGCCTTGCTTCGTACTCTGTGTTTCTTCTGCTCAGTATGTGCACTCAGACTGGTAAGTGAAAAGGATTTATCTAACAGTGAGCTCTGAAATATTTCCTCAGTTTTATCACAGAGACATCACCCAGTATAAAGCTTGCAGTTAACAGTGGTGTCTGATTGACTGACCTTGAAATATGTAATGTTTTTAACAATTAATAATCTGCCATTTAAAAACAGGATTTTGAGTCTTTAATGCAAAGCCAATGCCAAACTGACTAGTTTCTAAATTTCCTATTTGTTTTTCCAAATGCCTCTCTTGTCTTTCCAGAGAGATCCTGTATTTCTACAGCAAAGTTATTTTGGTGCTGGCTGAACCTCACCACTTCAGTATGTGTTTTTGCTTTCAGTGAATGTTTAAGAGCAATAAAACAGCAGCCTTTCATTCTCCTAGGAGTAGTACATATATTTTTGTCCATGGTTTGAAATGGATACCTTTCAGGTTTTTCAGTCATACTGGATTATCATTATTCTCATGGTGCTTTATAGATGCAGCTTATACAGCATTTTTGATGCTGCCTGTTGCAGTCCTTGGAAACTGCACAGCTTTGAGACTGGTCAAACAGCCTCTTCTAATACCTGCAGTCAAATCTGCTCATGTTTTAACTCCTGCTTCTTTTAACTGCTACTGAAACAACCGAGTCGTTTCTTGACTTCTCCTACACAAAGATCATGTTACAACAGGAAGTTTCCGTGCTTATTGTTTCTCTCTCATCTGTTTTCCTCTCTTTTCAAAGGTGGTGGGAGAAAGCTTCTGCTTCTTTCCTCCTTGGCTTTGTTTCCTTTAGCTGCCTTTGGTCTCTCAGATGATTGCTTCCTGATTCTTAGATCTGCTCCTGTCCCCGCCTGTTGAGTGATCTGCTTCATACATTCTTAAAAAACACCCCTCAGAGGTAGGGTTACTTTTATGCTTGGTATTGTTGGCTGCTTGATGGTTTGGGATAAAGTCTTTGGAAATTTTTTTCTCCTCTTGGAGTGCTACTTATTGGAAAGGAATCAGAACCTGAAACACGTAGCTAGAGAGGTACATGAGAAGCAAAAAAAAGGGGAGGCTTGAGGTAATTTTAATGGCCTTTTTAACCTCTTACTTCAGGCTGAAAAGTTCTGTATTTTATGGGCATTAAGTGGTATTGTCTAGTAAAAAAATAATTGAGATTCTTGCAAAAGAATTAGGATGAGGGGGACAACTAAGGATTTAAGTTAATTGAAGTAAGAAGAGTTTGGATGTTCTGATCTCAGAGGCCTGATATGCAAGAAGGGTTTAACTCCTCAGTTCTTGTTCAAAGGCAACTGTCCACCTCAGGAAAGCATTTTTGAATTGCATACAGCTGCAGTGTCAGGATGAAGAATTTCTCTTGTCTGAAACTAATAATGAGTTATCACCTAATGCTGGCAGGTAGGGCTTGCACCAGACTATGTCTGGACAAGCTGGATTTATGACCTTTTGTGTTTTGATTTTTTTTTAAATGAGATTTGAGATTATATTTCCAATAAATCCTGTCAGTTATTGAACTAATTTAATGTTAGATAGCACTCCAAGTTTTTCCTTGAAATACTGTCTTCAAAAAGTGGGAAATACAACCTGTTGTACAGAGATTTTAAGTTGTCAAGGTATGTGTTTGATTCCAAAGTAGGTAATGCAACTTTCTCTTTAAAAAAAACCATATTAATTTGTAAACAGTATTACAATATTAAACTTAATACATGGGGAAAAATGGGAAGGAAAAATGTAATATTTTTAAATTAAAAACAAGCTAGAAAAATTTAAAGGGTGATGAAGAGAAACTGTCAAAAATGTTTGTAAACTGTTATTTAGTAAAGAGATAACCTTTAAAACACCTTCTGAAAATAAAGCTCTAATACTAATTCCATTTTAGACAGAGGCCAAGATTTTTAAGCACAGGCTTTTAGTTGCAGTTCAAAAATAAAGAAATGTCTTCAGTTACTCACTTGTGTTTGTCTGGACTTTGACAAAATCAAGTGATTTGTGCAGACTGAAAGGCTTAGCAAAGAAAATATTCCCAAGTGTCAAGCACTGAGTTGAGATTAGTTTAGTCAGTGTTTGTCCTAGTGTTAATTCAGTATGACCTGTGTTGTTTTGGGCTGATAAAGGCTAAGCTTACTCTGTAAAGCAAAGGAATTGGGAATTTAAGTGGGATGCACTTTGAACTTTAGTGGCTTTTTATTGCTTTTCATTTTAGGAGTTAGTCACAGATATTGCTGGTACTGTACTTGCCCCTTCACATTTAAAGAGATCATTTCCATAGAGTGTTAGTAACAAGATAAAAACTGAGCTAATCAGGCAGAACTTATTTATCTTAATATAAATTGCACTAAATATTTTGTTCCATATATTCTTGAAATTACAGAAGTAATGTGATCAAGTAATAGGTCTTCCCAGTGTTCACAGGACTAAACTGATTACAGAAACAGTTACTACACAAAATACTTCAAGGTTTCATATTGATCTTCTGGAATTCTGTGGAAAATTTTGTTCTCTGTGGGTAACTCCTCATACATGTGTGCTGTGTATTTATTACCACATGGTAAAAACAACTTGCTCTTAAATACGTTTACTATTTTACGTTTACTGTGGGGTTTTTTTTGTAATGGCAATTAAGATGGCTACCTAGAATACTTTTCTTTTTTTCCTTGTGATCAGTTACTTTATAAATGGAAACTAGGAAAAACACAGGGTAAAATCTAGTAAGACATATTTTTTGTTTAATTGTATCTGTTAGAGGTAGTCCAGGTTTATGGTGAACACTGGATTCAGGCTCATTTAATTTTGTTTTTCCATTTAGTCATAGTATGCTTGTGTCTATAGTAAAGCAGAATGGGAAACATTGCCCTTGAGAAAATCATATGAGAAAATTTATGAAGTTTAGTTTGGTTTGGTGTTTGTTTTTTGTTTTTTCTTTCCCCCCCCTGGAGCACTGATCTGATTGTGTGCAGAACCTTACTGAAATAAAACCACCTAAACCTGGGCGAGTCTGAGGCTCCAGTGCTGTCATCTGATCTCTGTGATGTGCCAGTGTCTCCCATGTCCTGTGTCCTTTACTTCAGAGAATGGGGCTTCACTCAGCTGTGAAAAGCTCAGTGTGCAAAGCTGGGCCCTCAGTTAAGATGTGACAGGAACAGGAGCAGTGTTGCACCAAACAGAACCAAGGAAGAGAAACCAAGTGTCCTGACAACAGAATTAATGTGGGTTTGAGATTAATTTTACCCTCTGAGGCATTCACAGCTGTTTTATTATATCCCAAGAAAGTGAGTGGTGTTTCTGAGAAAACTTTCTTTTTGATACTGCTTGAGTTTCTAATACCAAAATGCAGAGTAACAATGAAAGGCTTTAATATGACTTCCATCTCTCTGAGAAGCAATAATAGAAGCGAGCTTCAGCTAAAACCCAGCAAAATTATACAGGAAACCACTGGCTGTGTTAATCTGATTGTGTAAGTTGAGTGCAGGTAAGGGCAGGATTTTTGTTTTGCTTTGGGTTTTCTTTCAGGTTTTTGAATAATAGATTTCAACCAAAGGAGGTGTTTACCTTCAGCTCTCTTGAAAATAGACAGGGCCTAGTTCTTAAAAGCTGGAAATATGGTAATGTTTATATTTGTGGAAAGATGAAGATGTATCCTCTGTTGTTACCCTATTTTAAAAAACCCTGCTGTTTTAGGAAATAAAATACAGAAATATATCTAATTTCTAATGCTAATTTCATTTTTCTTCATCTTTGGGAAAAGGCAATTTGCCATTAGTGTATTACTATTATATTTTAAACATTGCAACTGCAAATACTAAATTGTGTTTCTGAAGAGCCTCTGAATGTTTGAGCATAGAGCTGTATTTTGTAGCAGTAGTACAGCTGAATATAAAAGCTATTGAAATTCTGAATTTTACTCATTTTTAAAGGGGAAAAAAGGGGCAAAAATAGAGCTTTCAAGAGATATTTTAGCTCTTTCCTTTTTTTTTCCTTACCAACAGCTGTCACTTCTTATGAAGACCTTGGCCTGTTTGCATTTGGATCAGTTGGAAGGGTGAGTATCCTTTTTTACCTGTTTTCCTTCTTGGTCTCATGCTTCTGATATGTAACTGTTCTTTGCATAATAAAGAGACATAAATTAAATAAGTAGTATATTATTGATGCTGTAGTCTGCTGAAAAGTCTTTTACAGCCTGAAGCTTTTCACTTGGTTTCAGTTCATGTGTCTGCTCTGTGGAAGCCCAAGTTCTGTTCAATTTACACTCCTTAAATGCAGGATTTTGTGCTGCTTTCCTGTCAGTGTTCCCTTTTAGCTGTCTGTACAGATCTGCCCACTGGAAGTGTTGTCAGGTTGGCTTAAGGTTCAGATTTGATACAGTCCTACCTCTGTTGTAAAAGTGTTAAGAGACAGGTAAGTGATGGATTTGCTGTTGGTGTTTCAGCATTTAGTAGGAATCTAAGCTAAGGGATGGCTTTCCATGTAATTTCCCCAGTAGGAACAACTAAGAGTACATATAATGCATGTTATTTGTGTCCTTTTGCTTAATAAGCTCTGCACATGACTGCTTCCTTCTTGTTTTATCTCATGATTAAAAAAACCCCACAGAATCTCCAAAAAGCCAAACCAACAAACAGAAGCAACCAAACAAAGCCACCCTCAAGCATAACCATTTATGATATGAATAATCAAAATGTTAGCTATTATTTTTTTGTAATGTGTTCTGAATCTCTTTTTCCTAATAGTGTTGGTATGCAGTAACAGTGGGTACACAGGAAATACTGCCTGTGAATGCTGCACATTTAATGTTAGGAATTTTGTGCTCTGTGTTCCAGATACACCTTACTGAAAACAGGGTTTTACCACAAGTGTGATTTTAATGTTTTACTGAAAGAATGCAAATTTTTTAACATTAGTTTGACTTAACAGGCTAGAGGCTGCTTTCTTATGTCTAAATATCAGTGAGAATTAAACCTGAGATATCAGGTGTTTGTAAGGCTTCCATTAGCATTAATAAGCAGATGAGTGTAGTCTGAGGATCAATATTTATTGATCAAATTAAGAAGTGATCAACCTCAAGAGAAAATAAACCTAGATAATAGCAGGGTATATGACACAATTATTTTTACAGGAGCTGTTCTGTACACATAAACCATGAGCTTTAAAAAGTCACAGAAATGTAGAGCTTAAGAAGAAACTAAAGTGTTTCTTCTTAAGTGTAAGAGTAAGTGTAAACTTACTCTGCCTTTGCCCTGAAACAGGGCTGAACGTGCATAAACCATTCTTGGCAGATGCTTGTCTAATGTGTTATTTAAAAGCTTGTGTGAAGGAGTCTTCACAACTTCACATCATAGTCAACATGTGTAATTTTTTTTTTAAATTCTTCTTAATATACTGATTCATAATTTGCAATTTAAATAATCCATGCTGAAAATTATCTGGCCTTTTATTTTCAGTGTGCATGGAGAGTGCTGGAATATTTCTGTGCTGGGAAGCTATTCTTTTGATAAAATAATGAAAGTTCACCAAGCTTTCTTGGTGAACTGATGTTTTCTGGAACAGTTGTCTTTGTCACTTGAAGCATCTTTGCTATTTATATACTTTCCTTTTAAACTTGTCTGCTGGACAGGCTTTGCTGCTTCTGCTTGTGTTATCTCAGACTCTTTTCTCTTTGCAATCCAGTAACTCTTCAGTCATGAATTTGAGGTGCCCTTCCTGAATGCCTTGCTTTTAACTGATCTTGTTGATTTTTAGGCTTTTCTACTTCACCACGATCATTCTGAATTCCCATCTGTCCCTGAATCCTTCTCACTTCAGTCAGGCACAGCTGACTTTTTTTTTCTTTTTCTCTCTGCAGTAGTACTTACTTCTCCCTCACACCTAGGGAATGATACTGCCAGGCCAGTGTAGAACCCTGCTTGAAGTGGCAATTTAGTTTGAGTAAACTACTGGTTAACTGCTCTTGAAGTAGAGCAATTACTCAACCTGGTGATTTCCTTTCAAATGTATTTTTCTGAGGTTTGTGAGAATGGAAGTATTCTGCTGTTGGAAGATTGCTGAGTCTCCCTTTCCAAAGGTGTGAACTATTTGTTTCCATCTATGGCAAATTCCAAGATAATAATTTTTTTTCTTCCTTTCCTTGGTGAATTTTGAACTGACTTTGAATTAATTTAAAATCTGGAATTATTTTTTCCAAGTTGACTTAATGGCAGCTGCACTCATTTAGGAAGTGTCCTATATCAAGAGGAGCAGTGGATAGAAAGGAAACTGAAGCTGATGGTCATGGTATTTTAGAGCTAAACTCAAAAGAAAACATTGGAAAAACTTTATAGCCACTTTCAAGGGTTTTTTTTCAGTTTCAAATAATTTTTTTTAAATTCACACAAGTATTTTAATAGCCTGTGATTATTTTTGCTTCCATATCGCTCCAGTATGAATAATCACAAGTGCTGAGGAAAAGTCTATCTGTTTTACAAGTACAAAAATCTCTGCTGTCTGTCTTTCCAGAAATAAATGATAATTTTCATTTGTATTCGCCTGATATCAGTCAGAATTCACTTATGTTTTCAGTCATTTTCTTCTGCACAATAGGCTTCACTGTATAATTACTCTTGCTTCAGAATCAAGATGTGATATTTTCAGGAAGGATTCTTGTTTCCATGTTCATTTTAGATTGTGCTGGTTTCCATGTGTTAAACTCTTTGCTTAGGAGAAGATTCCCTTCCTTTCAGGACTAGTTATCACTACATCTGGTGTATTTAAGATAATACACATGTGGCTTATGCCTGCTATAGACATATGATTTTAGTTATCCTTACCCTTTCTAAAGAAATCAATTTTTTTTATAGGTCCTTGTTGCAACTACAATAATTATCCAGAATATTGGAGGTAAGAGACTTCATATGCTCAGTATTAACTGTGTGACAGGCTTCAAAGCTCCACCAGCACCAAAGGCAATAATTAAAGTGTTTTTAAGACACTGATTAAAAGGACAGAAAGCTTAAGGCAAAGGCTTTTGTGATGGTGCTAGGCAGAAGGGCTGTAGTTGTGGGATAGATGGGGGAATTCTGGGGGTTGGATTCTCTGCCTGTTGCTGCATCCCACGATGTGGAGCACACCCATTAGAGCTGCCCTGCTCATGGAAAGGGGCTCAAGGAAGCAGCTGCTCCTCTTTGCTGTATTGTACATTTGTGTCTGGTAGCTGCATTTTATCAGATGATGTGTTTTGGGTTTTGATGTTGGAACCTGCTTATGCATTTTAGTCATTTGTGCAGCAAGTGAATGTTTACTTAGCTGTGATGTTTCATATGTTCTGCATTAATGGGAGATTTCTTTTTTTTAGCTCAATAACTTGTTTTTTGGGGGAGTTGTTTATCTTCCTGATTTCCATCATGTGGGCTTGTCCAATTCCACTGTTTGTATTTTGTCTTCCTTGGTACATGGCATAATAAAATAACACTCTGTTCTTGTACTTGAACTCTTACTCTGGTATGCTCACATATTTGACACCATTTAGGAATTATTTGTCTAAATGTAGATAGAACAATTTAAAATCTAATAGAACAATTTAAATTTTTCTGTCGTTGTAAATGTTTTGGATGCTTTCTCTTAAATGAGGGAATTATCTGAAAGCTCCCTCCTCTATTCCCTACCACCAAGCAGATACCCATGTTCACATATATCAACAGAAGGAAACAGCATTCCAATGCTGTTCTTCTTTCCTTAAAGATTACCTGTCAAGTCCAGATAATTCAATGATTGCTGGTTTTTGCCACTGTGTAAACACCTAGAACTAGACGAAGGAACTGTGTTTCCATTATAAACTTGGAATATTTTCTTATGCTAAAAGTTCCAATATAATAAAAGCTGCTCAAATGAAATGGCTATAAAAATACAAGCATTAATTTTAGGCAGGAGTGACAATAGCAATTCCAAGATTAAGGACTATTTATTCATACAGGTCTTAGAGGATGTTCTGTAGCAATGAACAAATCTTTTCATTTCCTTTCACATTTGAGTGGACCTCTATGTAAACAGTACAAGAGAAGGAGGGGTACAAGAGCAGGTTCTGGAGATTCTGGGATCATGTACAAGACTCTGTTATCAAAGGAAATATGACTCTTATTTCTTTCTCATCACAGTTCATAATCTCCTCTGTACCATTCTTAATAAAATTCAGCTCAGTAGCTCTAGAGCCCCAAACCAGTGCATGCTGGATGCTGCAGTCCAAGTCTCCCATGTCAGGAACCAGCTCTGAAGGTGACTGTACTGCAGGCTGACAGCTCCTAAAAAAAATAAGATATTAAGAGTTCACTTCTCACACAGCCTTGACTTTTAAACAACTGCATGGAAAGAAAATAATTTTTCTTGTCTTTCTGGTCCTTCTGTAGATCTTACATGGGAAAAATGTGGAGTGTAGTTTGTCCTGAATGGGACCCATGCTGGGATTAAGTCTAAAACCTGGGCTCTGCCTGTCATGCTCATTTGGAGTGTTCCCCTCTTTCTGTTTTTCTGTCTGGCTGAAGGAACCAGGAGCACGGTGCCTGTTGGGCAGACATCCAGACTCTGTCAACATCTTTGCTTTCAGAGGGAGGCTAAAAATAAAATTGTTTTGTGTTGCCTCTTCCATCAGACCTGGGTTGCATCATATGGTATCTTATTTCAGAAGTGATTAGAGAGCATGAGATAATGAAAGATGGCTTGTGATAAAGCAACTTTACCAGGGTTATTGTCACTATCTGCATCTAGTCTGGACTTTTTTTAAAGTTTGCTCGGATCCCTTCTAAAAATAGTCTTAAGTGCAGAAGTGATTTACATTAATTTGTGGTGGAGAGAACATTTTAGTAATAATTTTACTAGTTATGTTTGCCAATTTGTCATCTTGGTGTTTTTTTAAAAGAAAGCTTAATGTGCAAATTTAAATTTAACATTCTAATTGCATAAACCTAGGGATTTGTGTAGATAGGGGAATTGATCTTTTCTATTATCAGGATACTCAAGGAAAAAAATAAACATTTTTGTACAGCTACAGGAAAGCACTGATTGGTCAAATTAAGGTTAAAAAAATTGATTTCAAGTACATTGTTTTGAATTTTAACATGCATCTCTAACATGAGTATTCAACTTTTCCTGCAGATTTTTAATTGTCTCTTGGAAGGCATTTAATTAATTCATGTTACACAAATCAAATACCAAAATCCATTAAAGTACCAAGATTAACTAAGGACGCACCGAGATACTAAATTAACTTTTCAATATCCAAAATGTAAATCAGAGTAATTTTAATACCATAACTCAAAAGACTTTATGGAATATCTAGAGCTTAGAGTGACTAAACTTGGAGAACATTTGCCTTGCTTTCCTTACAATGAGTATGTTCTTGTTCTTGCAGTATAGGTATTTGTTGATGAGGGAAAACAAAATGTTGAATGGGATGGCCAGTGCTACTCATTTTTACATTCCATTTCTGGTTTTTGGCCCTTTAATGTAAACCAGCAGTGCTTAGTTTCACGTGAACTGCCTTGTTCCTGAAAGGGCTGGTTGGTGTGTGTGGGTGCAAAGAGCACATGAAAAAGGGAACTGTCATATTGCACTTCCCAGCCTGTTCAAATTTGTTCTTCTGCTCCTCCCAACCCTTTCCTGTCACGTCTTTCTCTGGAGTGACCTTCCCAATGTCCATTTCTCAGCTGCTCTGAAGAAGAGGATCTTGAAGGGTCCCAGATTGTGTCAGGAGCCCTCAAAGAAGGGAGAGAGCCCTTGAGGAATTGCAGGCTTGGAGGCACACGAGGAGAGAGGGAGGCTGCTGTCAGAAATGCTGAGTTCCATGGCTCTGCTGGCTCTTCATGCCATCCTCCCCAGGAGCAGCTGGAGTTGGATTGATTCCCTGCTATTGTTTAATGATGTGCTTCTAGGAAGTGATGGATGAGGCACAGTGAGCCAAAGCCATGGCTGGGAATCACACAGCCCTTCCCTCTCCCCTGCCAGGGAAGGTTTGTGAGCTTCCCAGGTGCTTTCTGAAGCAGGGGAAGAACAGAACAGCAATTTCTCCTTCTAGAACTGTCCTTTGTGTGACTGCAAAGGGGGACAGTCCACAGCTGTGTAGCCAAGAGAAAATCTTCAGGACTCCTAAAGCATGTGTAATAAAGTTAGAGAAGGGCTGGTGGAAAAATGGAGACAAACACAATAAAGCATTGCACAAGAGCAGCTCTCAGCCTGCTGCCAACACTAACAAATCCCAGTGCTGAGGTCCAGCAGGAAGCATGTGGAGCTTTCCAGCGTGCTTCCAGGGCTGGGGCTGCCATCAGCTGAAGGTCACTGCTGCCTGACACATGGCTCAGAGGGCCTGGTGACTGTGGGGCACACAAACATCAGTCCTAACTGCTGAGAACAGGAGTTTAATCATTTAGGATTTATTAGCAGTGGGATTAAGTACTGCAGTAGAACTTGTGGTACCACCACGTAGCATAGGTGGTCTCTGTGAGGATTTTTGCAAGATATATATTTTTCAGTTTCTCAGATAACCTGCCTTGGGTTGTACCCAGGTTACCATTGTAGTCATTCTTTGGAACTTCCAGACAACTGTCTTAATTTTACAAAGAATTATTTCTTTTCTCATATAAATTCGGTTTAATTTAGTGTAATTTCTATAACTAGTGTTTTTTGATTTTTTGTTTCCATATTCTGGAGGTAACATGTCTTCAAAGATACACACTTTTCTTCTTTGTAAGAGTCAGTAATGAGGAAAAAAGCTCGTTCTGTGTCCCTGGAGCGATTTTTATCTTCGGCATTGCCAGAATGCTGCAGGCAGTGACTGGGAGCGACAGGATTCCTTCCAATGGGTGATGCTGCTCGGTAGATTTTCTGGCTTGTTTATACACTCAAGGTGACAGACAATACACAGAGACCCTGCTGTGAGTGTAAGACACCCTAAATATGTATTTACAATCGCGTGGTTCGTATTTTTCAAGCTTCCCGGAATCAATCGAGAGCCGCTGTGCAGAGCAGATACTTGAAAAAAGCAGCACCACCCTCTGCTGGCCTGGGCTGCCTTCCCGGGAGAGCCGCCGGCAGCCCGGCGCCTCGGGAACCTCCAGCTTCTCCTGCTGTATTCCACATCCCCTCCCCTTTGTTTTTCTGAGGCAAACATTGAAATATTTAATTTATCTCCCCCTCCATGTGCATATATATATATATATATATATATGTATGTGCTTTCTGCGAGTGCCTGCCTAGAGGTGCTGTGCAGAGACTAAAAAGCCCTCTTTTGTCAAACTGATTGGGTGGTTTTTAATTGCAAATTATTTCCTTTTGTGGTTTTGGTTTTTTTTAACACCTCCTCCCAAGTTCATCCATTCTGCAGTTTAGTTCTAAACGTGTTTGCAAAATTTGTTTCAAACCTAAATAAAGCAAATATTTCTTCAGACTGAGGGGGGTGATGGGAATAACCTTTGTGTAATCAGTGAGAACAATACTCCAGAAACTTTGAAAATGAATGAATGGTGCAAATCATGGAGGAATTAAAAAAATAACAGCTTCTTACATGCTGAGACCTGCATCCTTAATACCTCAAGAAATTACTGAGCTTCCTTTGAGTATGGGAAATCTAATTCTGTTTTCAAACAAACTCAAATGTTTGTTTTCATAGCGCAGTTTACTTTTGACCTGAAAGCCTAATTATCCTGACTGATTCAAAGTGAGGATTTCCAGTGCAGAGCTGCCTTAATTAAGGGCAGGTTTGTCAGCTCCTGTACTAATTTAACAATTGATGACCCATGTTTCTGTGTTTTCCTATTGCAGTGAATGGTTCTTGGGAAGTTTGATATTGTAAACAATATTAAGCTTGCTTTAAATAATAGGGGAAAAAAATAACAGAAATACAGCCTGCAGCTGTAGTGCAGAATGGAATATGTGATGAGCTATGTAGGAAACTTATATTTTAGCGTAAATGTGCACTTAAAACTATTGAATTTCTACCAAAATTAATTTGCTGCCTGTGTGTTCCATGTACAGTAAGAAGGATTTTGTATTTGTTTTTTAAGCTTGCCGTAGGTAAGTTCGAGAGTAATTCAGGTAAAAGCTAAAGATAGAAGGAAAAGGAAGCAGGGGAGCAGAAATTCCTCAGGAGGAGTCTCCATATAGGAAAAGAAGCAAAGAAATTGAAAGCTTGTTTCAGCTCTTGGAATTTCTCCATATGAACAAGGATTACATCTTCTGTCACACACTCAATTCTACATCTGTATTTTAAACCAAATAAATTATTCCAGTGTTCTTAGTTTTAAGCTTCCAGCAAGAGGAAATATTAAAATCAGTACCTGCCCTCTCTTCTGCTGTGGGAAGTTTGAAGGGGAGCTTGTTTCCATCTTTGCACAGTGCTTAAAAAGTCAAGACATCTTTATAGGGCTCTAATATGATCATCTACAGCAGCAGATGAGGAAAAGCTAACCAGAAGAGTCAGTCTCTTCAATGAAATGATTTGAAGGGATTTTTCATCATAAATTCTGTTTATGAGTTTGTTGTACATTCTCTGACATCCTTGCTGTGGCCTTCAGCACTTGGTCTCTTTTTGGGTAGGATAATAAGTTGCACTTTTTTTCTGCTAACCAGACAGCCACTCACTTGTAAGTGTGGGCTACCTCAGAAGAGGTGCTTTGGGAACTATTTAAAAAACAACCTTTTTTCTAGCAACTGTTTTTTTCAGATAGGGGCACATATGCTCAGTGTTAAGCAATATTGGTAGCACAGCACAGACATTCTGAATAATGTGTGCATGCTGTGTGTATTTATAGAGAGTCACAGTTCATGCTGGCATTGCAGGCTGTAGTAATGGAAGTGTAAAGCAATTACTCTATTTTATATTTTAATAAATTTTCGGTTTTTCTGTCAAGGAGCTAATACCAAGTTTTCAGATCATGGCAAAGTGATAGATATTTTAAGAGCAATGGTTCTTACTGCTTTCAATGCAGTGTAAGTCTACAGAATAATAAACAAATAACATCATTCTGATTTCTGCTGAGTTCTGGTTTGTCAAGGCCTGTTGAGAAGTTCAGAACTGTTCTCCATCAAGTAGCTCTTGGTGAAAATTAATGAAAATTACCTAAAACTAACATAATACATGCAAACTCAGAAGCTGAAAATTAGGAAGTGACCATGTGAAGGTTGCTCACATGGTTCCATCTCAGCCCTTGTGGCATCCCCCTGTTGCTGCAGCCTCTGGCTGGGCCATTGCACGTGGGTTGTTCTGTAGGTGTCTCAAGTCAGTATTTCAGAGTGGGGTAAATCTGAGTACAGGGGTACTTTTGCTTGTGTTCACTTGTGCTTTTGCTTGTGTTCACTTGTGTCCCAGCTTGGGCTCGTGGCTGTGTAATCTCTTCCTTTTGTTGCATGTTAAGGCTGCCGAGGAGGGCTGAGGTTGCATTTGTACAGCACAGCCTGATACAGCTTTGGGGCACAGGGAAGTGAGGTGCAGGTTGGTATTTGGAGCAAAGGGTATGTGACTTTTTGTCACATTCTATGCTCTAGGTTCCTCAAGTAGAAAAAGACTGTCACATTGTTTTAGTTTTATCTTTAAAAAAACAAACAAACCGACCATGTTCTTTGCTCACTCTCTAGTGTGTTGCAGTTACGCTGTGGTTCGTGTCTGTGCCAAGTAAAGCTACAAGGAGTTGTTTCTCCTGAGGAGAATTAAAACTGTGTTTGCAAATGAACTAAATGAAGAATTTGGCTTTTTAAACTGTATTGGGTATGGGCTTCCTGCTCAGATTCATGTACAAGATTCAGATCTTGTTTAAGCATCGGGATATAAATAAAATTATTTCAGATTCATTATTCATCTTGTAGAACAAACAAGAGAATATAAAAAAATCCTATGTGAGATTGTTTCACATATGCCCAGAGAAAGGAGGAAAGATGCATACAAATGTTCAGCATGCACAAGTTTCTTGGTATAGTACTGGCTCCCTGCTTAGGGGTGGAATTCAGTGAAACAGGACTCCTCTCAAAAACAAAGAGTGAGCAACAAAGGATAAGTGATCAAGTGATTAGCCAGAGGCTAATAGGAATGCAAGGGCAGAGTGACAGATTGCATATTGCAGGAAATCTGATCTGGAAATTAAATTGAAGGTTTCTGCAGTAGAGACTGCAAAATAAATAGTTTGAAATCTTTCTGAAGGACATAAATATAAGAAAATTCAGACTTTGTTGTGTATAAAGTATTGTACCATACGTGAGAGAAGGCTAATGGATAAATTAGGTTGAATTGCAATTTCGAAGAATTTTCCTTTCCCTCCTCCCCCACTTAGTTTTTTTAAAAGTTAGAATGAAATATGCAGCTGCCTGCAACTTAGTGTGAAAAATTTACTTAATATACTTAAAAATTCTAGCGACTTGGAAATATGCATGCTGTAATTCTTTCTGGTTGAACCTAAATTCTATTGTGGGAGAGTAAATCAGGACAGCAGATAAATATCTCAACATGCACAATCAACAGCTACATGTCACTAAATATACACAAATATTTGAAAAAAAACAGCTTTTAATTATGAAGAAGTGAATATTATTATTTAGTGACTTCCCAAATGGTTTTAATTTAACCTTGTGGTAGGTAGATGTCAGTTTGTATTAACAGAATTCTCTTTCTTTATGGGGACCACCTTACCCTTCCTTCAAAATTTAACACTGCTGTATAGCAGTGTCTGAGTCCACACATCTTTTCTTTTAAGATGCAGAAAATTCCTTCAATTAAAAAAAAACACATAAACTTATTTGAATATCAGTTTATGAAAGTTTGCTGGTTTCCCTTTTCAAAATGTATGTTTTAATTTCAAAGCAAGAATAAATATGCTGTGGTAAATTTCTGAAGAATTACTGAATGACAGATCAGTAAGATTTGGGTACAACAGATGAGTTTTTGTCAGGGATTGGATGTGATTAAGCTTTTACAGACACATTACTAAAATTACTTGCTGCTGCAGGATGGAAATTACTTTCATTTAGACTTTTATGGTCATTGAAGCTGTTTGTAAAGCTCGATTTTCTGAGTAATTCTCTGATGGTTACATAAAAAAGCAACATGAACAGTCTGTGAAGGTATCAGACTAGTATAAATTAGGATTTAAAAAGCCTGTCATTCATTCCTTTGATCACAGTATTTAGTGAAGGAGAAAAGTGACGCTCTGAAGGAGGTTTTGGATTGCTTTCTGCTGAATAGAATTAAAAATACTTAATTTCAAGTCAATACTCTTGTAAGAGTAGCTAATAATTTCTCTTCTGCTTCACAGTTCCTGTACAGTTCTGCATTTGATATTATTGTTGGGATCTTGTTGGTGATGGATTTCCCATGAGTAGCAGGGCTCTTGTCACTGATAATCCTCTTAGCTCTTAGGACCAAACCTTGCAGTATATAAAAAACCCCTTTCAAGTCATATACTTGTGTTTAGATTTCTGTCTTATATTTATTTAGTACAACAGCAGTTGAACAACTATGAAAACAGAGTCTTTTAAAACCCTATTGCATTGAGAGAAACAAATATTATTTACTCCCATCATGAATAAAGTCTCATAAAGAGGAAGGAGGAGTGCTGCAGCCTTATAGTCTGTCTCTAGCCTGTAGGTCTGTATTCCAGGTAGAAGCACAGGCCTCTATATTATATTATTTTGCCTTTTAGTCCTTTGCATTATGTTTTCCTTGTTGCAAGACTCCCATTGTCAGAGTCTCTTTGGAGACATTAGCTGACATCAGTGCAATACGTGCAGCTATTTTTAAAGGAAATATATGAGAAAATAAATTCTGGTTCTGGTGCCGCGGTGTCTCACACAGAGCTGAGATGTTCCAGGCGTAACCCCGCTGGTCCAGCCCTGCTGGCTGAGATGCTGCTGCTCTTCTGCTAAATCTGTCCTGCTTCTGTTTGCAGCCATGTCATCTTATCTGTTAATTGTGAAGTCTGAACTTCCTGGGGCTGTTGCGGGGCTTTTGAGTGGAGCTGAGAGCGGGTAAGGAAAAATGCTTTGTGCATTCTGTGTTCGTTTTGAAGAAAAAAAGGGTTCGGCACTGCTGAAAGAGATGGGTACTGACACTTCTCTGATCTCACATGTGAAAATAAATAGTCATTTACATGAGTTGTTGGAATATGAAATATATTTGGCAAGTGCAAGTCTTTTGCAGCACACACACATGCAGTGTGATTCTTTCCTCATGGCGATTTCCCGTCCTACGACCTTAAAGTCAGTGGCAAAACTCCATCTACAGGAATCTCCTTTCTGTAATATTTTAAAAGGGGGAGCAGGAAGGTACTGGGAGGGAGAAGAGAAGAAACATTTCCACTGCTGTCATGTTTGCACTTCACATAATTCAAAATCACAGTACAAAAAAATGGCAGGCATTTATATTGAAATATTTTGTTGTCGTGCTTTAGTAATTGGACTTGTCTTGGGAAAAATGCCAGGTTTCCAGACTTGGTTTATAAATCCTAAACTTGGCTCCCAGTAAAGAAAGTTATTTTTTGCAGTTGAGCTGTAAAGCTGTTTGTAAGGAGTGTGTCCCTCACATTTCCATCGGAACTGTCGCAAGAAATCTGAGGCAAACACTGCAGCTTCAGCACTGAAATATCTTGTTTGAGTCATTCCAGTGCTGCTGTCATTCATAGCAGTGTATCTTGGAGTGCATTACTGTTTTTCCAAACTGCTATTTTCAGATGTTTTGAGCTGAAAACTTGCTCTGGATTGAAATGTGGTGAAATTGTCTCAAGGCTGTGTGATGCTTGTATTATTCCTGGATTTTGTGGGTGAATTTTAGGTGGGAAATCAGTTTGTTAATAGGTACTTCAGTTGATTTTTATTTTATCACTTACAACTTCTGGATTTTATAATGAGTTTGAAAAATTAATTGTGGCTGTAATCTTGCTTTCTGTCTTTCTGCCCTCCTGGCCCTCACAGTTTTAATAAGGTCTTTTTCTTTTTTTTTTTCTCTTTTTTTTTCTATGTATATATGTTATTTTTAGTCTGCTAATGTCTCTCTTCCAGCTGTGATAGTCATCAGCTTTTCAATTGGTGCTGTAACCTTCTCCTTCAAGCTCATACTTGAACCTCACTCTCCATACACAGTGGTGTTGAGCTGCTGCTGTGTCTGCTGCATGTATTCCAATCTGTCCAGCCCCAAATTTAACATCTAACATCCTTTACTACTGGTTTTGATTTTATGTCAGCTCTTTTTATGCATAGTGACTTTTCTTTCAGCACAGATACACTTTGAAACAAGCAGTTTAAGAAAACTCCTTGTAGGTAGAATCTGGAGGTACCCTGAGCTGCTCAAAGGGTTGTTCTGTCTGAAAAAGGCACTGTGAAAACTTCATTAAGATGCCTGTGGGATAATGCTCCCAAGAGCTTTGTCTGTCCAGGTCCTTCCTCAGAGCTATGTGAGCACGCTGTCAGGGTACAGTGGAACTGTTTATTACAAATCACCTGAGCTGTTGTAACCCTCAGTGACCTGTCAGCTCTGCCAACACCCACACTTCCTGCTTAGCTGAAATTACACTTGGAGATGGGAATGAAGTTCAGCTTTGCATTTAGAAAGAGCTGAGATTGTCCATAGGAATCCTAACCACAGCTCCAGTGCTTAGGTTATTGGTGGCCTGGTCTCATCCAGTTTCTGCCTCTGTAAATTGGGGTTCTTGCATCAATCAATGTTTATTTAACACAGTTTCCCTCCTCTAGTATTTGTCCAAGCAAATTGTTCAAGTGCAGTGGTCAAGCAGTATTCCAGGAACAGGCACATATGCATGCCCACATCTATATTAATTTATTTTGCCATATTAATGACTATGGTAGATCATTATCTTTTGAGTCGGTGTATTTTTTTGCAGATGTTTAGTGTATACTTTTACTAGCAGACATTTTAAATGATAGGAAATTGTTAAACAAAAATAAGTAATCAAATACCAAGCTTAAGAAGCGAATTTTTTATGCAAAGGGCATAAATATTGAATAGTTTGATTCAACATCTTTACCTGGACCACTTGTTATCAGATGGGATTGCACAGCTGTTCTGTTTTGGTTAAGTCATTATAGCATCTGATATACTTTCATTTGGTGCAGAATTTATCTTAACTGTAGTTGGGATGTATCAAAAGTGTCAGTTAAACTATCTGTGAAAGTATTTTATATGCATAAACCCTCCCAAGCTGTACATTTGGGAAAGCCATTTAAAGAATGTTCTGTGCATTAAATTATTTTTATAGGTAGAAGTTAGCAGGTGTGCATGTGTTTGAAAGGCTCAGAGCCAGTCCAACACATCCTCATGTCTTTTTAAAAAACAAAACTATACAATATGAACACTTATTAATATTGACTGGAGATGTTTCTGTCTGCATAACAAGAATTCCACATAGTTTGGATGACATGAACATAGTTTCAAATGAGGATTGTGTTAAAAAGTTGTCATTTGTGAGCCCTCTGTTAACATTTAATGACCCTGTCAGAGGATGTGATTGATGCAATTAAGTTGTCTTGCTTGTGTGTTGTATAATTGATATGAACTGAGAGTAAGATCCTAATTTAGAACATATGAATATCTTGTTCTGTTGAATTCAGGAATGAAATTAAAGCGATTTATAAATGTCTGCTTTTAGTTAAAAAATGGGGGAGGGAGAAGAAACGTCTGCATGCCAAAGCTTTTTCAGCAGAGTCAAGGATTTATATTCTGTATTTCATATTTTGAATGCTTTTATCATCTAGGATTAAATTTACAGATCAGATTGATTTTAGAGGCACTATCAAAACATTTATTCTGCCTTTGGAAAAGAAATGCCTTTTTACAGCAGTACTTTGAGGAGAAAATGGATGCATTTTCCAATAACCAGTCCACTATGCAGGTTTTTTTGAGGTATTTTTAAGTATAAGAATTGGTATTCCAAAACGAAGCAGTGTACAAAATCACTTTTTCTCCTTCATTTCCTCACTGCTGTTTTCCTCTCTGTTCCCCCCCTCACCCACAAACCTTTCTTAATTTACCCTAAAGTAACCAAAATAATTTTCTGTCTGTTCTGCTGAGCTTGTGAACCTCAATGGCAGCTGTGGGTTTGCTGCATGTTTACAACCAGGAGATTTAAGCAGAGGTCCCACATTTACACATAGTGAATGATCCTTATGTTCTCTGCCATGATGCTGTTCCTCCTAATCTGAACATCCACCAGACTGGAAAGAAAGGAGAAGTTTAAAAATATATAAATACTAAATAATAACCGTGTGACAAATAAATGCTACAGCAAGAAGCTGATCTTGGCAGTGTTGCTTCTTCACTGTAGCAGTAGCAGACATAGCTAATGCACTTTTAAAAGAATGATGTATTTTGACTTGTTTTTAATACAGACATTGTTACCTAATGGTTGCATTGGGTTTGATGCAGTGAAGATGCCCTCAACCTTGAAATTTCTCTGTTTACTTGCATTGCATCTTCTTTTCAAACAAGTGGCTGTGCATGATGTATACCAGTAGTTAATATACCTGTATGACAATTCTTCTTTAACACAGGTGTTATGGTACTTCCCTCATGATAACTTGAGGTGCTGCCTGTTTATTAGGTGCTAACCATATCCTGGACTAAATAAACTGGAAGGTCAAAAGTCAAGGTGTTTATAGGTGGTAAAGTTGAAGGCTGATGTGCAAGATGTTTATCAGTACAGGATATGGCTATTGCCAAGTCAGGGCAGCCACACTCAGGATGTTTCTGTTGCTTAACAGCTTATCCATCTGTGCTTTCCTCACTTCAGAGATGGGATTTTGACACTTCAAATAGATTTTAAATGTGTGAGGACTTTGTGTGCCTCCACAATGCTTTTTTAATATGTGTGGTTTTATGTGTAGACATTCTACCAGATTTCATCAGCATAATTTTTATGCCTTCTCTCCTTTACATCTTTCATGGATGTATGCAAGGAAGGGAGGCTCAGCAGTGAGTGGGAATTGATGTTGCTCTTTCTTCAGGTGTGTAAATAAGCAGCTCCTTTAGTCCAGTTTTAGATACACACTGTGCTATCTAAGTACTTCTGCTGGAAATCTGTGAAGTAGGAAATACCCTTCCCTCTGAACATTGCTGTGAATCAGGGCAGCTGATGAGAAATATTAATTGGGACACATCAGACCCCTGATCCATGCAGACACTTGCCTGTGGAACATTGCTTGCCGTGCTGCTTTCTTACAGAATGATGCTCTCCTCCATCATTTTCTGAGAGCTCTGATGTGTATCAGTGTAGAAACCAGGACTACAAATTCATGTAAATAGCATCTGAGACAGGAAATTATTTTTTCCTTGTCATAGTGGTTGCTTTGTCTAAGAACACAGTTCTAAATTAAACATATTTTTAGGACTCTTGAACTTTGTATCAGTCCTAAATCAATTTTCCAACAGGTCTTGGTACCTTGATGGGAGACTGCTGCTGCTGCTTACTTCAGTCTGCATTGTGTTTCCTCTTGCCCTTCTTCCTAAAATTGGTGAGTAATTAAAGGAGAGAAGCGAATATTATTCTATTTTAGTAGCAATTACAGTTGAAGACTTTAAAACCTTAATGGGTTATTTATTTATTTAAACTGGCAGGGGGCTGCTGGTGGTGCTGATTACTTAAGTTGTTGTAGTGTGTTCTGCCTTCCAGCCCTGCCTAGTTAACCTATTACTTGGGTTGCAGTAGTATTTTGTCTGCAATACTAAAATAAAATCTTTACAGCAGAACATTAAAGAGCTGCATTTACTTACAGCATGCCATTAGTGGTAAGCCAGTTCTAATTCTGCCCTACAAAACTACATAAATGATCTGTGACAGGCAGTTGGAATGTTGTTATTCTGAGTCCTAAGCCCCAGATACCAAGCACTGTAATAGAAAACATGCCTAAAATGTAAAGCTTTAGCTGTACATTAGGATCACTTTCCTTATAAATTCTCTTTTATTTTTACTGTTATTTTACAGGCTTTCTTGGCTACACAAGTAGTTTATCATTTTTCTTTACGGTGTACTTTACTCTTGTGGTAAGTTAAAAATCTCTGCACAGCTTACCTTTTTTTTTCCTTATTGTTTGACTGTTTTCATAAGCCTGTTTTGAAATTAATTGTCTTCCCCTCCCCCTTAATTTTTTATGTGAAATTTAGAATTTTTTTCAAGTTCAGTCTGTGCTTTCTTGGAGAAATTACATTTATATTTCTGAGGCTGGGAAATGTTTATCAACTTCCAAGCATGTGAAAAGAGTTGAAATGATTATATTTTGAGCTGGTAAATACAAATTTTTTTTTTTTTGCTGATGGTGCAGCAAAGGGAGCTGGCACATATATTTTTGTTTCCCTACTAGCAGAGGAATGGAATTCTGTTTTCTTAACTTCTAACTATTACTTACTGCAACTAGTGCAGCAGAAAATTTAATATACTCCAAAATAAATTAAATTTACATGTATAATGGAGTGACAGAGTTCAGAAAAAGGCAAAGAAAACTAGAACTTCATTAAGGCAGTTTACAAGATTCATTAATATGTCAATGACCTTATTCTCCTTTCCAGCTGAAAGGAAAAGTTCTTTTCTCTGAGCCATATGCGGGTTTTTGACCCTGATGTTCACCCTCTCAAGGCCCCTGTGAGGTAGATGTTTCCAAATATCAGAAGTGAGACCTGCTAGGCAGATCTAAGAGAGAAAATGTGCCTTTAAGTTGCACTTTTTTTTCTTTTTACAGGGAAAAAGTGTGTTAATGCACATGTGTAATATGTGGTACAACTGAGCTACTCTCACTCTGTCATCTGTTTGAATCTTTATTTGGGAGCCTGGCATGGAACAAAAATGTTCCCCCTCTGCCCTAAATGACTGGTTTGCATTGACTTGCATTTAATACCTGTTTTACAAAGGGATAAACAGAGTTGAAGGCAAGTTGAACAAACATGCCATCCAGGAGACCAAGGCAATCCATTAGGAACTAAACCATGTGATAAAACCAAACTTCAAAGCTGTCAAAACATCTCCCTAGGGTATCCCTGGAGAGCTGCAGTGTTTGTCAGACCTTGGGAAGTATTCTTCTTAAGTTGAACATTGAGAAGCAGCCACAGCCTCTCCAGAGTTAATGGAAATTCATTTGTAATATTTATAAATTACCTTAACTTCTGACCTCTCTCCTAAAATTTATCTTTAAAAGAAAAAAAAATTTGGAAAAAAAAAAAAGGTAAGAAAAAGCACTAACTATAATGCTGACATAGGCCTTTAGCTGAAGCAGGGTGCAAGGGTTTTAAAACCAGTTCAGCTCCTGGATTTCAAAGGGAATGTGTATGGATCTCTGAGGAAAGCTGTTGTAATGGGTGGATGCATTTGCAAACAACTTCAGTCCCTGAAAAAGCAAATGGGTAAGCTAGAGCTGTGTGCAGCCATACCAAGCTGGGATGAGTTAAACTAGATTTTAGTTTGTGATTCTCTATCCAAAAAGAGGGTAGAAAGTGCTAATGCAGGAGTACAGACTGCTGGATTTTTTATGAAATGGTTAAGTTTGTGTGCTTACTCTTTATTGGTAAATGGCAAAGCAGAAGCCACAGTAAATCTGACTCGGGTCAAAATTTTTAAAAGCGTTACAGATATTTCCAGAAAACCAACACTCTTGACACAATATTCCCTCTGACTTGTTCAGGCCCTGAAAGTCAAAGGCATTAAATGTGGTTTAGTTTTCATATCTAATTGCTTTGAAGTGGGTGATATGTGCTGTTGAAATGGTGTTTTAGTTTGCACACTGTTAATTTCTGTGTGGCAGATATGTTTTAATTTGTTCCAGAAGAGAACTATGTTAGTCATATGGAAGTGATATAATTATATTTTGCATATACAGTAATTCTGTGCCTTTTCAAGTGCACACCATCTGTTCAGCTTTTTGCCAACAAGCCACAATTTTACTGCAGCCTGTAGAAAAGAGACGTCTTGGTCAGTCTGGTCAGGGAGTGCACTGAGCCAAGGGCTGGAGATTTCTTTGTTCTGCATCTCAAGTGTCCTCCCTGTGCCTCAGTATTTCTTCCCTTAAAGCCAAAAAAAACTGGTTCTAGGCTTTACTTGCAAAAATACTGCAAACACTGAGATGAGCTTATCTAGGAGAAAAACAAGTATGTGTAGCTATTAATTCAAAGCCAGATTCTGTGAGGTCCCGAGCACTTTTGTTGCTCAGCTGTTGAATATTTCCCTGACTTGAACACTCAGGGAAAAGAAATTTTTTTGTTATTGCCTCCCCTCTTGCTGTATTAAATGTTGGTGAAGCGTAAAGACAGCCTGGTATTTTTTTTGTGTGTGTGGAGACAGCATTATTGGTAGCTTGTTCAGCAGAGGTGTTAATGATTGCTGATGGTGTCTATCTAAATCTCTTGTTTATGTTCCCAGAACAAAACATGTTGCAGATGGGGAACCTGCCATATGCAATAACGATGTTATGCACAGACAGCCCCTTTGCTCAGTGCTGTCAGTACTGCTGGAATAAAGGGATTCCTGTTTTCCCTCTGCAGGATACAAAAAATCACTGAGAATCAGAACACTTTGGGCCTCTAACTTTATTCTTTAGCAATGTTTTTGGTGTAGGCTTAAAATACCCTTTCTCCACTAGAATCTCGCTTGATTTTAAGTTCTTTTCACTTAAAACCAAACATTTGTTATACTCAAAAGAATGTTTAAATGAAATAGGCTTAAAGTTCTAGAGGAGGGTTGTGGTGCTTGCATGACTGCTCAGCTAACTGGGCTGTGCTGCCAGCTTAAAAATCCTTTCCTGTTGGGGAAACTCATTAGACTTCAATTGGAAACCCAAACACATTTGAATAATTAGGCAGGTGGGCAAATATAAATACAGATTTCTTACATGCACCTAGTGCATTTTATTTCGTCTTCTTTTATTTCCACTTCAGTCTGTTCTTAATCTGTATTACATTTATTTTAGAAAAATGTTCTCCAGCCTTTTAGGTTTGGTCCTCCCTCTGCAATGTTTATATATATGTCTTTGCTCTTTAGCATATAGGAAATCTTCCCTTCACCACTGCCAGGCACATTTACTTTCCCCAAACCTTGCCCTCCAGCTCCATGCCCCGTTCCAGTGCCTGTTCCAGCTTTAGACTGGAGTGGGGGAGTTCCCACAAAGCTGACGACTTTGCAGCCTTCAAAGCCTTCTCCTGTCTAGGTGCCTTTAAATACAACCCAGACCCAAATAATACTTTAGTGTTTGGTGTTTGCAGGCTGCTGTTGAGCAGGCCCCCACCTAGTTCCATACCTTGAGCAAGTTGTTCTTGTGCAGTTTAAAACACGTTACTGCCACAGTGCACTCAGCCTGCTGTGTACCCACAGTTTTCTTTCCCCACATTTTGGCCAGAGGTATCATTTTGTTTGCCTCTCCTGACACTGGTGACAAGAGGGAGTATCTAATCCTCTGGGAAACACCACTTGGCAGCAGTCTAAGCACATTTCTCTGAGCCAGGAGAAGAGTTTCCTTGCATGTTACTCTTCTCGTGAATCTGAGTCTTTAATTAAGTTTTTAATTATTTGCTCTAGGCTTCAAAAGAATTATAACCTCCAAAGCCAGGCAACTACAATAGGAAATTAATTAGGGTGAGGAGAGCAATGCAGCTATCATTTTAAACTGGGCTCCTGAAAAAGGAGGTAACAGTTCTTATTTTAATTTCCCTTTGATTTTCAGCCCTGTTACTTGGCAGTCCCTAAACCAGCAGGGTGTAGCTGAAGGCCCAATGACATTCTGGGACAATAATTGCATTTATTGTTTTTCCTTTGCTTTCTAGTCCAAACCATATGTTTCTGCCTTTTAAGATTAGCCCTAGGCTCTGCTCTATCTCTGTTGAGGGCTTGTGTGCTCGGGGCGCGAGGCTGGGATCGCTAACGCAGCAGCAATTCCGGCCGGGAGGCCCTTGGTGTGGAGCCCAGGGAGAGTGGCTGGGGAGTGCTGGTTGTATTTCAGCTCATGTCAGAGCCCATTGCAGTGCCCCACCTCCAGATCCCTGGGCCATAAGGCTGCCAGCTGTGCAGGGTGAGCAGCTGGATGGAATGGCACTGACAGGCTTTTCTGTCAAGTCTCCTTCTGGTGGCCTGTCTGCCAGGCAGGCCTGGTAATTTACTGGGAGTGTAGCTCCCTGCTGTGTGTTCCAACAGGCTGGTACTTCAGCTATGTGTATCTAAATTGAAAACTGATTTTTAGGATATCATTCATACATGAAATATGCTGTCTCTGCAGGTTATAATTAAAAAATGGTCGATCCCTTGTCCTCTACCTCTGAGTAGTGCCATAGAGACTTTACAGGTAAAGTGCATGCTGGTTTGAAGTTCTAATTTTACTAGTAAACTGTAATGCTTTTTTTACATTAACACTTTCAGAATGGCTTGCAATTTAAATTCCTTCTTTTATTAATCATCACAGAATCTGAAAAGTTTCATGTCTGTGGTTTGGGGTTTGGGCTTATTCTTTCATTATGCCTTTTTTTTTTGCATTTGTGTTTTACAGGTTTCAAATTCTACTGGGGATTGTAAAGCAAAGCTCTTTCATCTTTCAAAAGAGGTAATCTCTATTAACAATACACAAACTTAAAGGGGGGTGGTGGTTTTTAAAAAATTGGGATTTAAACCTTACCCAGGGTAAGCTGTCCTTGTGTAAAACTCATTATGGGTTGCTGAAATATTTTCTGTACCTGCTGCCAAGTGTTAACCAGGTCCACTTTTTTTTTTTTTTAAATGAAATCTGACTGTCCAAGTTAGTATTTATGAAAATATTTTGGAAATATGACCAAAGAAGAAAGTACAACAGATGAAGCCTCATCAAGCCAACTTAATGTGCCCTCAGCTGGAAGTTGGTGCTACTTGGCTGTGTAGTCTTAGTTCCTGGCAGGGTAGAGCAGGTTTCCTGACACTGCCTGGACCTAACCTTAGTTTTTCCTTACCTGAAGCAGATTCTTCAGGCCTGGTGCAATCTTGTGCACTGGGTGCCAGCTCTGGTGTTGGTTAATTAATGTGGCATTTAAGTCATGTAACTACCCATTAAGGCTTGCAGAAGAGGAAATGTCATGTGGAACCCTGGTCTCTATGGGGTGAAGAGAAAGGAAAAAAGGTAAATCTGGGATAGCCCTGTAGTGAGATTCAGGAGGGATGTGGATGCATTTCCCTGAAAAGAAGTCCACCCTGCCCTCCCAAGAAAAAGGGAAGGGAAAAAAAAAGGCTTGGGCAGTGCAAACATCAGACAAATGTTATCTGAAGCTCAAAGAAAAAATGGTGCTTTGACCAAAAACATCTACTGTGAGATTCTGACCTTTTGTGTTTTGAAGAATTTTAAGATTCATCTCTATTTCTTTTTAAAATTGGCTTTATCAATAAAAAGTGGCATATCTTTACCAGTACAGGCCTGATTATTTCAGCACAAAGCTGGTTGTTGTAGTTCAGCTTATTCTACTTGGCAAGTGCAGTAAGCTGTACTAAATGATTCATCTCTTTTATTGCAAATTTTTGGAATGATACACCACTAATTGTGTGGTTGCATCTTTAATTACATAACTGTAAGAAGCCAAAGCATGTTATATTTCCTGTTAATATTATCTGTTATATTTTATGTTTTATCCAAATTTTTCTGAAGGAGTAATGAAATAGTGAGGTCAGGGTGAAGGAATCAGTAATTTGACAGGCAGCCATGGATATTAGAATTTGGAAAACTTCTTAGAGAATTTTACAAGTGATACACTGGCTCTGGGACTCATCCTGCTCTTTCTACATAAGTACTTGGCTTCAGTATAGTCAAAAAAGAATCTTCCAGTTTTTGGCTTATAGGCAGCATGACTTCTCCTGATGATGAAACTGAGCTATGTCCACTTGAACTTACATGACTTGAAAAGGGTGAATTTTTGTGGTCTGATTCAGAGACACCGTTTCTGTCTTGTGAAGATTTATCTCAAAGTATTCATCTGGAAATATTTCCACTGACTTCCAACACTTGAACTGAATTCTGAGTTCATACAAATATTTTTCCAGCCAATCATAAGAGCAAACAACTTACAAGGTGTCTTCTTTCTATTTCAGAGTGCTTATGCAATACCAACTATGGCCTTCTCTTTTCTGTGCCATACCTCAGTCTTACCAATCTATTGTGAGCTCCAGAGGTAATGTATGAACACATATGCATATACAATATTAAAATACATTTGTAACCTTTTTTGTAATAGTTTCCCTAAATTAATCCTGAGTAATTTTAATTTTTAAGTCAGTGTCATCAAACACTGGTTTTGGGAAATGTACAGTTTCAGTCTGTGCTGGCTTTTTCTCTCTTAGTGGAAAGAAAAGTAGTAAATACAGTTACATCACTAATGTCAGGATATTGTCCTGCTCTGGAGAGTCAGGAGGAAAAAAGGTCATTTGCTAAGGTACTTTAGTAGCCAATTTTTATAGCTGTAACTGAAGCTGCATTTGGCCATATCTGATCCAAATTTTATAGCTGTAACTGAAGCTGCATTTGGCCATATCTGATCCAGTGAGGGTTTTTGACATAGATTCTATTCCTGGCTCTAAATAGGTATCATCCTCTATAAATCCCTGTTTTCTTTTAAAAGAGACACTGGGATGCCTGAATTCCATACAAGATGGGGATATTTTTAATTGTCTGCTTGAAAAGTGTCCTTTAATTACCAGATTAAAAATACTTTTAAACCCCCTAAATATTAGTGACAGCACAGACCTCAACAAATATTCAGTAGCTTTAAATTAGGCCAGTACTTCCTTATGAAAGGCAAGGTACTATATAGATTGTGCTGTGTTTAATCATCCCCAGTACAGATAAAACAACACTGATTTCCTTTTCTTTTTCTGTTTTAGTCCATCCAAAAGGAGAATGCAGAGCGTAACTGTTACAGGAATTGGTCTGAGTTTCCTAATTTACTTTATGTCTGCTCTCTTTGGGTACCTGACATTTTATGGTAAGTGTATTCTTCAAGTATTCCTTAGAACAAAGGTTAATGATAAATGGTTTCTGCTGGGAATGCTTCAGGCATTAGTATATTTGAACCCTCAGATTTTAAAAATTCAAAAGGATAGGCTTTGAGCTGGGTTTTCCAGAATGTGCTCCTGGTCTTGCATGCAGCTCCTGAGCCAGAAGTGTGTCTGTTTGCTACATGAGCTGAACCAAGAAGTGCACATTTCATAGAAATGTTGACATTTGATGAAGTAACTGTACCTTTGTATTAAGTGGGTGGGGTATCACACTTGCCATACCAAATTCTACAGGCATTTTCATTTGCTGTAGAGTTTAGGTGACAGTGTGCTTGCAGTACCAGTTTAATTACATTTGGGCTCCTAAATACTTCTGTGTACAGGTTTTTAGTAGATTTCAAACATAGACAACTTCTGTCTGGCATTCTTGTGCTTCCCAAGTGCACAGAAAGATTTCAGACCCCTTATCTACACAGTGGCCTTTTTTAAAGGTCCATCACAGCCCTGGCAGAAGTAGGTGAGTGCCTTTTTCATACAGCAATGAAAACCCAACTAGTTTATTGAATTTCCTCTACTTGCTTATTCTGTTGTGATTTCATACCAATGCTGTCACATAAATGCATCACAGTCATCCATGAGGATCCTTCTGATGTCTTCTGAAAACTCTTATTATGAGATGATAATTCATCTCATTCATTCATTGATTAGAACAAACTGAAATTCTTGCAGGACACTGCAAGGCAGTAAAATGAAAGTTCTCATTAGGATTTCCTCTCCTTTCAAATGGTTTATGATTCTTGATTGTGAGGATAAGATGGTGGCTGACAAAGCACCACAAATATTGTCTTTCAGCATCTAATAGTTCCAGATTTTTAGGGACTTTTGTACCTTTTAACCCCAAGGGTAAGCATGTCTGAAAATATGCCCTGATATCCAGAACCCTTAGAGAAATTATAGGGGGGCACCTGAAAGGTCCTAATAGCCTGGTGGCCACTATTGCTATTTCCTGGCTGTCTCTATGAGGTTTGTTGCAGAATATAAATTTAAGTGCAACTCAGAGAGGTTCAGTAGGCAGTGTAGGCAGTCCAGATGAAATCTTAATAAGAAGGGGAAAAAAAAAATGAAAAAAAAAATAGTCCTGGAAGTTATCCCAGTTCCTGTTACCTTTACTGCCATGATTTCTTTGAGACCAGACCCTGTCTTGCCTGTAGCCTTTCAGTCTGCTTCACTGGGAATGCTTTTGGTTTTCTGCAGGCTTGATTTCTTTTAGTAACTCTAAGACTCAGGAGCCTGAGATGCTGGAATCAAGAGTGGATGTCTGTAAGAGAATTGTTTTGTTTGGTTGGTTTGATTTTTTTTCCCCGTGCAAGCTTATTCTCCTTTTCACTTTTAGGTTGTCTCGTTTAATTAACTTCTTTAAACAGAGAAAGTCTGTTCCCTGTTCCTAAAACACCAGTCTGAGAAAATTTAAAACATTTTATTTTAAATTGGAAACAAAAGAAGAGTTCCCTCTTTGAAATGAGGCATGTTTCATCTCTCTGTGATTCAGATGGTTCCTTCTGTTTTCTGTGAATTTGAAACTTCACAGGGTGACTAGACTTTGAAAATTTCAGTCCATTCTTAAGTCCAAAAAGGCAGAGTTAAGATTAAAAAAAAAAAATCAGGGTAGTAGACTACTCTTAGTGCTCTGACTTGTGCTGTTAAATTTCCTCTTTTTTTTTATGTTGTCTTCTTCATATTTTTGTCTTTTCTTTGGGCATCTTTGGCTTCAGCAGAGGCTCTGCCTGGCCTTGCCTCCTGAAGTTTTTCATTTCCCTGAAGATTTTGCATCCTAATGTATCAGTAATGCCAGAGTGTATCTGCCTCCCCCAAGCAGATGGATCCATTTGAATGTCACCTTCATATGCCTTGCCAATTACCTTAGCTCTCCAGTGATTAACAAAGCAATTCATTTGTCTTGTTTTCAGACAAAGTGGACTCTGAACTGCTACAAGGTTACTCCAGGTACCTACCCCACGATACCATCATCATGACTGTGAGAGCAGCCATTCTGTTTGCTGTGCTGCTGACAGTCCCTCTAATCCATTTCCCAGTGAGTATTCCTGAGAGCTCTCGAGCTGGCAGTGAGCACTGGTCACTAATGTTTTGCAGACTGCAATTCCTGAGTCACATCTAGTCTTGTGTATCTTATTCACTTGTCAAGTGATTGATCAAAGACCACATATTTGCATATGTTCCATGAAAGCTCCAAAATAATAACTAACCACTAAGCTAATTTGTGCATTTGAGACAGTTTACAGATTAAAACTAGCCCACAGCATTGTTTTTAATTTAGAGAATTCAGAACTTCCAAAGTTTATTTAGTTTGATTTTTTTTCTCTTAAATTGAGTTGTGCTGACTTGGTTTTTCCTTTCTACATGCACGCACCCACACACAAACACACTTATACTTGAAACTCAGTTTAGTTGTAAATTAAAAACACATATAGACCTATTTCACCAAAAAAACAAACAAACCCTAGTTTAGCTTATCAGTACTGTGGTAGAATTGAATCATTTAGGACCAAAAATTGTGTGGGCAAAACTCTGTGTATGGAAGCACTGTATAGATTATGTATCAGTTGGCAACATGCTGACATTTGCTACCAAGCATTTTCAGAGAAACAAAGCACTGTCCTCCAGGCCTTCTTTGTCCCTCCAAAAAAAGGAAAGGGCCAGTAATTTCTTAAGACTAATGACCATGTGATAAATCTTGCTTCAATAGAGTAATAAATTACCTTTGACACTACAGAGAGACAAAACTATTACTAAGCTTCTGGCATTTTGATTTTTAAAATGTTCTTTCACATCTGGAATGATGTAATTCTTAAGGTTATGAAATTGAGATAAGGTGAAAAATTGCATGTGTATTTATGTATTTACCCACACAATGTTTGTCTTTGTGTTGTGTAGGCAAGGAAAGCTGTGTTGATGGTGTTTTTCTCTCATATTCCTGGGTCATGGATTTGCCATATCCTTGTCACCTTAACACTGAATGCAGTTGTTGTTCTGTTTGCAATGTATGTGCCAGACATTAAAAATGTATTTGGAGTAGTAGGTAAGTTGTTGTGGTGGTTGATTTTCTTGGTTTTTATTTTACCTTCAAGAAATTCAGTATGTGATTCTGCAATGTACTTCAGTCTTCTCTAAACAAAATCTTGCTTTCTGGTTTTTAAAGGTTCTACCACATCCACATGTTTGCTTTTTGTATATCCTGGACTATTTTATCTTAAACTTAACAGAGAGGACTTTATATCGCTACAGAAACTTGGGGTATGTTTTCTGTTTTTTCATCTGCACTAATAATATTTAAACAAGCTCATTTTAAATGCATTTTAATACACAGTGGAGCACACAATGTGAGGGCAAAATTCTTGTTTTCATTGCAGCTCACAAAATCTCTGAGCATTTTCTTTCATCCTTCCTGGTAGCTCTGGTGTTTCTGAAACTCCTTCTTCACCAGAGCTTTTTGGCAAGCAGTGTGTCCATGTACTGGACCATTGATCTGAGTATGTGCTTTTCTCTATAGTTTTCAGATGTTGACTTTTAATCCAGTTTCTGCTTAGTTTTTACCTGTTACTGTGTTGTCTGGGCAGTTGGGACAAAGCTAAACTGCATTTAAATGAAACGATTTTTCTGCTTGTTTTCTATAAAAGACTTCTCAAAAACTTCTTTTATCTTTTTTGTTCTCTTCCTTTTTGTTTTTGTTTTTTTTCTCCTCTTTGTGGTTTCTCTTTTGTTGTAGTAGGTTAAGATCTGGGTTGGAGTTTGTGCAGGAGCCTGCTTTTTGCACTGCAACTCTCTTCATTTTAACCACTGCTCAGCAGAGCAACTTCATGGCAGTGGCCAAAATGCTGACAAACTGTCAGTCTTTCTGCCATTCTTCTGATTCATGGGGCTGCTCTTGTATTGACAAAACAGGGAATTTGAAAGAAAATCTAATAATGATGCCCTCTGACCATCTAAAGTCATGACTAGTTCCAGCAGATTTGCAGGCTTGTTATAAATCAGCAAGTCTCTTGAACTGTTTATTATCATCTGGCTATTCAAAAATGTAAAAAGTCCATTGTTATTTTAATTGTATTTTCAGTAAAATACGAGTCAGTTTCTCAATTTGTTAAGAGTTGTAAAGGCTAAATTATTTTTTGTGCAGCTGGATAGTGTGAGCAGGGGAATCAGACTGCTCCAAGAGTTCCCAGTGAAACTATCCCAGGCTTGGTTCAGTTTCCCACTAAGCAGATACTTTGTGTTTGAAGTCTGAGTAATTTGAAACATTACAGATTATTTTAAAGGAATACTGTTTATACTTATCCTTGTGGACTCTCATAAGCCTTGGACACGTAAAATGTTTCTTTCAGCAAAACATTAATTCTTGCTTTTCTTTCTTCACAGGCGTGTGCCTTGGTTATTTTTGGCATTTGTGTTGGCATTCTCAGTTTGGTTCTAATAATTTTAAATTGGGTTGATCAATAACAGCTATTGGCACTGTGTGAACTGAGCTTCAGGAGGACAGCAAGAACCAGAGAGGTGCCAACACTGCTGCAGGAAGTGCTGGACATCCTAAAGGAACACATGACCAGAGCTGCCAATGGAAGAAGTAATGCTCTTTTCAGCTCCATTACTGATGGTCCTCCTTTAATCTTCAGCCACTCTCTTCAGTTACTGGACAATTTGTCTTTGCCATTCAAAAAATACGAGTTTTTGAGGATGTCATGGTGAGAGGTAAACATGGTCAGTGATAAGGCACATGGTGAACAAAACACAAACTTGAAATTGTACTTTTGAGACAACAAAGGTGAATAGACATTACATCAGTCTATTTGTGCATGATGTGATATATGCACATTGTCCTAATCCTTGAAAGACTTCTGTTGCTTGACTAATTCCCAAATTTTAGCTAGCTTAGATTAAGAACTTGTTGATTCCAAGTGTTTACCCTAATTTATCCTAAGATGGATCCAGAGACCAACTGCCTTAGCTCAGTTTAATGGGCATGTCATGATAATATTTGTTAATTATTTTTTTAAATACAGTTTTTCTGTGTCAGCACACTTGAATCATCCTGATGTAATTTTTAAATTAGCAGGCTTTGCCCATCAAGCTATAATAGCTTTTAGTAGCATTTTATTTCAGTGTTTTCATTTTGCAGTTCATAATAGACATTTTTCAATTAATATCTGCTTTTGAGTAGTACTCAAAGTACCTCAGTATTCTTCCAAGTGAAAAACTGTTCTCTTTTTCTCTCTTCCCATTTTTACAAGTGTTTCAGGTTTGAACTAAAGTGGTTCTATATTTTTTGTTATTTTGTGTGTTAAGAGAAGGTTTGGCTTAAAAGATTAAAATCTGCCTCTGATGAGAAAAAAGGGAAATTTTACTTCTATGGAATCCTAATTTTACCTCAGATATCTATGAACTTCCATGTAGTCTTTTATAGTTCCCTTTTTTTTTTAGCCCCCTGAATGTAATTCAATTTTTAACACCAACTGGTCTCTGTTGGAGATGGTATTGGGTATCCACAAGAAAAATTCCTCATTTTAGTAGATTGAAAGCAGTGGCTGAGACCATGGTGAGGGTTTTAACATTTGCTTCTATCAAGTGAGGTCTGATGGTCCTAAAGTGGCCTTATCTCTTCAGAGATTTCATGCCCAGAGGAAGCAAAGGCTGATGGAATGTGCTTGATCCTGTCCTGTCTAATGGGGAGGAACAGCAAACAGCAGAGTTGGAATCACCCTCTCTGGTCCTGAGCTGACAGCCTAGGGTTTCTCATGCCAAGAGATCACGTGGCTCTCTCAGGACCCAGAAGTTACTTTCCATTTTTGATGGATGGCCTGAAGGCACCCAAGTGGTGCAGGTTGGTACTGCTTCAGAAATTCTTTTTGCTTGGAAGGATCCTTCTGCCTGGGAGTTTAATTTAGAAATAGGCACATGTGGTGAGGCCAGGAAATAACTCAAGGAATTCTGGTAGGATCCCAAAGAAAAAGGTCCCTAGAAAAGACTGCAGTTATTTTTATAACAAAGTTTCTAACAGAGGTTTCCTGACTTCAGGTGAGCCATGTAATTGTTTGGCAGTAACAGCACACCCACTCTTGGCCAGGAGTTCCCAGCCTCTCCTGTGGCACTGGCAGTGGCTCCTGCCAGCATGTTTACCCAGCAGAAAACCAAGGTGACCACAAGATGTGACATTATCTGCCTAAGAAGTGAACTTGCCTTTATTTTTCCATTTTAAACTCCTGCTAACCAGACTTCCTGCCTGTGGCTGGTCTCTGATAGCTGAGTCTCACAGGCTTTTTTACATTGCAAGGATTCAGATGCTCTTGGAATCTTTGGTGCTGCTGTAGAAATAAATACAAACTTTGTGAAAGTGAACCTTGAGTCAGCACTGACAACTGTACATCAGGAAATGATTTTCTGCCTGTCTGAACCAAAACTTCTTAGCAAAACAGGAGACCTTACATGGGTGAGAATTGACTCAGGGATTTTTGTCAGACACTAGAATTATGGAGTGTATTTATTAGAAATCTTGTGGAAATTGTTTCTCATTTATTATCTGTTCTTGTAGCATACTGTTGAGTAGTACTGGCAAGTCATTACTGCAGTCACTTTTATTTTAAACTCTAACCAATAATGCTTAAGTCTGAATACTTAGATTATCTCTGAGGGGACAGAAAGTTGGCAAAGCTTTGCTAAGCTTTTGCTCTTCCCTCCTCTCCCTGAAAAAAGCTGAGTCTTGCTGTGCACTGTAATGTTCTGTTGCCCTCGGGCAGTTTGGTTTGTGTGCATCATCTTGAAAATGTGATTGTGAAAATACCTGAAATACAGGTATTTTACAGTGGATTCCTGTAGTGCTGCAGAATTCACTACAGTATTTGTTTTAATCCTTGGGTATTATCCTAACTAGCCTGGCTATTGACTGGCTGTCCTGATAGGTAGACTTTGGAATGATGAATTCCAGTGTATGAAGTAAATACTTGATGAGGGTGAATGGAAGCAATTCACAGCTCTGCTGAGCTCTATTATTACATTTTGGCTGTGGTGCAGAAAGGAGAGCACAGGGGTTTACAGAATGCCTGTTACCTTTCATCTGAAAAAGAACTAGAAATGCTGCTACTTCTGAGTTTCTGTAGTTCATAACTTAAAATATGGAGGAACGGAGAGAGGGGCAGAAAAAGAATTTGTGTTCCCAAATCTAGAAGGTCTGAGTGTTGTCCACAATGAAAAACCAGAGTAATTTGTCCTTCTCATCTCCCATGGCTGTACTGTCCACTGTGTCTCTCAAGGGTTTTTCTACAATTATGCACTTCCATGAAGTTTTTGAGCAGAAGAAGCCTCCAGTCTGGAACTCTCAGTTCATTTAAATGCTGACAAATATTTTCTTCATTATTCTTTCATACAGATATTTTTTCTTCCAAATTTCCAGATTTATGAATTTCAGTGATTCTACTTTATTGCCTGTCATCAGCATTTTTCAACCTTCTTCACTGAAGACTTGACAGGAATGGATGAAAGGACCCACAGCATTTCTGAACTCACTTGGAAAGGTTCCCTTTCCGCAGTTGAGCAGGAGGAACAATGTGAGAGATGAAAATTAATTGGTGTCCTTTGATTTATTTTCTCTTTCTCTCTTATTTCCATTCCTTGTCCATTTGGAGGCTGCTCAAGTTTCAGCTGGACTGTGGTAAGCTGGGTGTGAAGAGTGGTTTTTGTAGCCAGCATGGCAGGAAGGAGACTGCCAAACAGCAGTGTTCAGAACTGGGATTATTGTAGAGCTCCTTTCCTAGTTAGTTTTAATTTAACACTTTACCTGAAATCGTTGTTTTCCAGTTGATTTTGATGTTGAAACCGTTCATTGTAGCTGCTCTCCATACAAAGAAACCTTTGGACATGTTTACTCTTACTGCCAGTGGAGAAAATTTTCAGTATTATAAAAGTGTTGTGTGATTCCTGCTGTTTGTGGTGGTGGTCTTGGTATTTGTGTGCTTCAGTAGTGTTCATCCAGCCACAGTGCATGTGGAAATGGAATTCCCAAAAGAAATTAATAATGATCTGGATGTAAAAATTGCCCAGCTCATGTCAAACCTGTGTGTTGTACAACAGATTTTGTGTTTTGATTTCTCTTTGCCTCAGGGTCACTGAGGAACAGCCAGGGCATGTTCCAGAAAATTACCAGCAAAAAATAAAGAACACTTTATGCTCTACACAGCTGTGTGTGATCCCCACTCTGTTATGCAGGTGACGTTTTGCAGCACAGCCTGAATTGTTCCCAACTGCCCCTCCAGGGCCAATCTGCTCCCAGTGATGGATTTTACTCGTTGGACTGTGCTCTCCAAAACACCAGGATGCAAAAGATGAGAAATGTAGTTATTATCCTCCCAGGTATTGACTCATGGACAGCAAACCTGCCTCTTCTGCACTGATCTGGTCCCCCCTGTGAACAGGAGCCAGCTGAACTTGTCTCAGAGGCTGTGGCTGCACAGCTCCATGCCAGCACTGCCTCTGGAAGTGGGGAAAGGGTGAGCAGCTGGCTTGGCAGAGCATAATGGGGTGAAAAACTGCTCATGGAGACCCTTTGGGAAGGGCCTACTTGTGCAGCAAGGTGAGGGTCAGTCATGAGGAACAGGCCATTTCCTTAGGGGGTGGCAGCAGAGGAACAATGAGCCAGGAGGGGCTCTGGAGCCTGGATGTGCTTTGTGGCTGTAAGTCACAGTGCTCTTCAATAGCTGTGTCCTGTGAGTGCAGCTCCAAGCACTTTGCAAGGTCCAAGGGAGTCCTGAGTATAAGCAGACATGGAAAAAACCCTCATTGTTGTACTGCTGGCTTGATTCCAGAGCTGTAGGAACACTCACAGACGTGGACATGAATATCAGCAACTCTTATTTACTTGACAGTGCTTAGCCCCAAGTGGACCTGGCACCACAGAGCACAAATCCCAGCATTTTCAGTGCAGTGCAGAATTGTGTCCTGTGCTGCAGTGCCTGTTTTGCTGCTGGGTGTGTCCTGTCCTTTCTCCTCAGCATTTCTCCTGCCCCCAGCATCCCTGCTCACACGTTAGGGCTTTGCACAGCAGCCACACAACGCCAGGCAGCTCCCGGCACCTGCTCTGAATTTAGAGCTCGTTTGCACATGATGTCACACTTCCATTGTCAGCCCAGCCAAGGTCGGGACAGTTCATCTTGGGATGGTTTGCACTGAGCCTTTACATTGCTGCTATTAATGCCTTCCCCACCTGATTTACATTTCAGATTTCAGGCATGATTTAATCGAAGTCACCAGGTATCTGTGATGAACGGGGAGGTTGGTGCAGTGGCTGATCAGCCTGGTGTGCTGGAGTACTTTTCTGGAGACAGGCTGGAAATTCCTTCTCCATGCATCATGTAGCAAATCACAGATGTGGCCAAGGAGAGTTAATGAGCCCTGTAGGCTGGGGGCCATTGTTCCAGTCTGTTGCTTTTCAGGAGCCCATCTCACTGCTCCACAGACCAAAGTGAGACAGGATTCCTGGGAGCCCCTTCTCTCTGCCCTCCCAGGTAGCTCCATTTGATAGTGGGATTTACATGCAGGGATGGAGAAAAGATTGAGTATGTGGTTATGATAGCACAGAACCTGTCAGCCTGGAATTAAGGGCCTTGAGAATCTCAGGCTTTATTCTCACCTCTGGGCATGCTTGGCTGTTTCACTGTGCTTTGGGCTGAAAGTGGGGCTTTAGCATTTCCACAGCTGGATTTGTGCAGCTCATGGCTGTGAATCTCTTGTAGGAAGGGGTTAAAGAGCCTCTGTTTTACAGCTTCCTACAGGTCTGGCACTGGGATGGCTTGTGGGACTCACTTTGAATGTTTTGCTCTCCGTTTTGATGAACAGCTTCCATCCTTGTTACAGGGAAAGATTCTTGAATACATGGGGTTTATTCACTTCTCAGTTCAAACTGCTACAGTCCATTTCTCTTTCTCCAAATATAGTCATGTTTGATCCTTTGGGTCAAAGCAGTGAGGCAGAATCAGCTGCATGTTGATGGATGCAGAGATAGCCTGGGCAAAAGCTGTGCCAAGGGGATCCCTTGTGTGCCAAGCTGACCCATGTGTGCATGGCACTGGAGCAAACTTCTGGAATAACACCAACCTCCTCTTGGTGCATTTCAATTGCTGCTCATTCTGTGGTCATAGGAGGCTCCTCACCCAGAGCTTTGGGTTGGAGTGCAGGGAAATTTCCACTGTTGGTCACTGAGCAGGTGCTGACCAAATTCTTCAGCACTTTGCAGAGGTGCAGGGAGCTTTGGTGAAATCCCATGTGGTGGGTGAGAGGTGCAGATGGAAAATCTGTCTGGAGCTGGCTTTGCTCAAACAGAGAGAGCTGAGGTCACTAGAAAGGATTTGAGACAACACTCCCTTCCTCTGCCCACGTCCAGCAGGGGGTTATGGCCTTCATGCCCTTTTCATGTTATTGGCATCTTTGAGTGCAGGGTCATTGCACACATTTATCTCAACAGTAATATGTGGAATTTATGCCCTCATATTGCTGCATCTTCAGAATGTTGATTCTTTCACCCCTTCTGGATGTGTGCTCTTCTGGGGAGCAGTGAGACCCTGCAGACAACAACTTGCCAGGCAGTGGTGGAATGGAAACGTGGAGAGCTAAGAGCCCTTTCCTTAGATGATTTCCTAATTATTCATTAACCCTGTCACATGATAATTGGCCTGCTTTGGATTTAGTGGGCACAGACCCCAGTGAAGTGCAAAAGGAGCCATTCCCATGGCACTTTGGGGTTGCCAGCTGTCACCACAGCACTTCCCAAGGACTTGAGGTGGGGATGAGCAAGAACAGCCTCAGCTGCTGCACAGCCAGTGATACCATCAAGGGCAAGGAGGCCTGGTGCACCAGTGATCACCAGATGGGATTAGGGAGGAAGGCCCACGTCTCAAGGGAGCTGTTTACAAGTCCTACCTTCTGGAATCATCTGAGCAATGGGAACATTCATCTGGTCATTTTCCAAGGGGAGATTGATGATGATGGAGAGACACTGTCTTGGCCTGGGTAGCCAAAGACTTCTGTCTTGCCATTCCTTAGTCTGACAGCTCAGTTTGGTGGGTCACAAGCCAAGGAATGACATTTCCCCAGGGGATGCAAAGCCTCAGGCTGAAACTGCATGGAAATCATGGACAGATTTGATTTTTTTTCCCTACCCACAAATACTGTAAGTTGATATTCTACCTTCTTCCAGCCCCTGAAGTCATTCCTACAGGGCCAGTGCCTCGTGTTTGCCATGGCTTATCTAAACAAGGCCATTCCCTTTGAGCAGAGGTGTCACCGCACATTCTCCAGCGCGCTGCAAAGGGGGAAACATTTGGCTTTAGCACTTCCCTGCCACCCCCTGCTCCTGCTGCAGGGGTGGAATACAAACACCAGGGTTTTAGGGCTCCCAGGGGAGGCCAAGCAAAATTCCTTGCTTTGAAATGAACGTTAATGCTGAGAAATTAAGTTGTAATGCTGAGAATAAAGAAACTCCACGTACATTCATGTTTTGATAGCTCAGCATTATCCATTAGGCTCCAGCATCTGAAATTCAGGAGACTATGGAACAATCTACTGAATGGTGATTTTGAGTGTTTTGTGGATTTTGTGCATATTTTAGCCCTAGTTTTGACTTGCATGATTTGCCTCTCCTGGCTTCAAGGAGAATTGGATCAGTCTTTTGAAGGTGTTTTCTTAAGGGACTTTTCCACTGTGAAAGTGTAGTTGAGCAGCCTTGGCTACATAAATCAGTTTGCAAGTGACTTATATAGAGCTTAATTTGCCTTCTATTAAAATTCTTTGTCATCTCTCCACTCCCTCCAGCTTGCTGTTAAATGACCTCTTGGGAAACTGAGGATTGAAGTCTCTTTCTTCGCTGCAGCGGGAACATGCTTGACTGAAAAAGTTGTAAAAAGCAGGGTCCAGTGGATGTTACCTGGAAAAACGCATGAGGTTTTGTTGGCAGTTTGGTGAATTTAAAATCTCTTTGTTGTCCTGTTCCAGCCCAGAGGCTTAGAATTGATGATAAAGAACATGAACAGGTGAGGGTCATTCCCCTTTCCTGGTAGCATCCTGTAGCTCAGAAAATGTTTAGGAGCCCAAGTGCTAGGGGCTTTCAGTGATTGCTGGAATCTTCAGGATCCAGGCCCTAAAGAGGGGCTTCTTCTGGCCAGGCCAGGCTCTGACACAACCAGCCTGGTTCTGGAGCAGCCACAGAACTGCTGTAGGTTGCTGCAGCTGCAGGAGGCCAAGGCTAGAGACCACCAAGGCAGAAAAATTCCCCAGCTCTTCCATTCTCCAGGGAAAGAGGAAGGTGGCTGAGAGGGGAGAGGTGGAGAAGTCAAGGTGAGGAAGGATTTGTTGGCCTGTCTCTTGAAATTGTGGTGTTTTGCCAACATGAAAGCAAAGTGTCCATTCAAAAGCACATGGCACCATCCCTGCTGTGCAGGGGGGGTGTGGGTTGGGAGGGGACACCAGCCCCTGTGCTCTGTCACCCTCTGTGAAGCAGCTGCTGCTGCCTCCCTGTGATCCTTGTCTGGTTTGCCCTCACGCCCTGCAATGATCCCATCTTGGAGCCTCGTCCTCTCCTTCACGGAAACCAGAGGAGAGCCTGAGGTCAGACTCTGTCACTCAGCCCCTTCTAAGCTGGCCATAAACACTGGCCATAAACTCTGGCCATAAACACTGGCCTGTCCCCAGGGATCTGCAAAAGCCTCGGGAGGTGGCACAGTGGGTGGAAGACGCTCCCAGCACCAGCATGGTCCCTCGTGGGCTGCATCCCTGGTTATTTAACCACCCTCACTTCTCTGGGGACCAGACAAAGTTGGCCATCACAACCCTCTGTGATGGGCACAGAGCAGCCACAGGGCTTTTGATGCATCCAGCAGCTCCAGCTACTTTGGTCTTTACTGAGCTTCACTGAGCCAAACAATCTTTGCCAAGCAGCTGTGGGAGCTGCTGCCCACCCAGTCTTGGTGTGGGGACACATGTGGGGCTCAGGGATGGCTCTCTAAGAGGAGATCTTGGAGCAAAGCAAACCTTGCTTCCAGTTTCCTTTCCCATGAGGTGACTATTTGTTGTGGCCAACAGTGACAAGCAGAACTGAGCTTCACCTGAGGATGTTGCAGCAAGTTTTTGACCTTTCCCACCTGGCTGGTCTGGTTAAAGACTCATCTTGTCTGGTTTAATTGACACCACAGAGACACCCAGGTTGCTGGAAGGATTTCTAAAACGAGCCTGGAAAGCAGAAAGTGTCATTGTCAGGAGCTGCTGAGCAAGCAGAGTTTAACAGGTTTAACAACTTCTTCCTTCTATTTTCTGCAAAACAAGGTGGAATCACAAGGAGCAAAGAGAGCCGTATGCTGAACCTGCATATCTATTTTTACTCCCCTGCTCCATAATGTTCCGAGAATAATTTTTTTAGTGCACAGCAGGGTAGGAAAAAACTCGTGCTGATGGCATCTCTGCTATCCCCATTGTGCTGGGAGGAAAGAGGCAGCTGCTTTGCTGACCTGTCACTTCCACGAACCCGCATTCCAGGTACAGAGGCCATTTGCTCATTAGGGTTTGTTTGACGAAATGGCCACTGGGGTTTATATTTAGATCCTGCCTGTCCTGCCAAGTTCTCTTAAATTCTTCTAAGTTGAATGAAGTTGGAGGGGGTGGGAGAGGATCAGCTTGAAAAATAGAGCTGCTAATCTGCTGGTGCCTCTGGGAGAGCCTGTGGGATGCCCCGTCACCCCTGGGGCTTCCAGCATCGCGGGCATCCCGCTGGGAGAGGGAAGCAGCTGGTGCCCCCAGGCCAGCCTGGGGCTGTGGGCTGCTCCCCAGAGACTGTGGTCACTGCTGGGGTGCCAGGGGATTGAGTGATGGGGGAAGGTTGGGAGAATATTTATAGCTTGTCTCAGTGCTAGGCCTGGGGTGATCATCATCCCAAGGATGTGAAGGGCACAAGTGTTCAGGGCAGCTCCCCAAGGACAGCAGGATTCAGGGATCAGGAGCACAAATGTCCCAACAATGAGAGCAAGGGCTCTGCAGTGACACCTCTTGCTGGGGAGAGCCCCCAGCACCTCCATCATTTAAAGCAGAGCAGGAGAAAATACCCAGGGCTGGGAGGGCAGCTCATACCCAAGGATGCCCAGTGGGCGACCCCAGGCCACATCAAAGCCATCCCTTGGCTTGGACTGGGCTCATCAGGTGCCCTTAGAGCTTTTCACTCCTGGCTGGCACTTTGGTGGCTCTCAGACCCTGCCCTCTTCTTTATCCAAGCTGTTCTTGAGGATTGCACGGTTTCCCTTGGATTGTGCTTCTTTGGTTATGCTGAACAAACTCACAAAAACAAAGGTTTTGAGGTAGAAAAACGTTGTCCTGGCCCCCAGCATCACGACAGTGAGAAAAGCCCATTGCAGCCCCAGCCCTGAAGCCAGGCCTTCATCTGCCCTGGGCATCTGCTCCCCTCCCCTGGAGATTTTGGGAAGTGACCAGCAGTGACTGGATTTAATGTTAGTTTTTGTGTCTGCCTTGTCTCAATAATTATTTTTTTCTTTCTGAAGATATTCAGAATAATTTTCACCTTTCCTTGGGCAGAACAGATCATCTCCTTCAGAATTCAAGTGTCTGCTTGATACGGTTGTTTTTTGGTCAGTTTTCTTTTATGATCCCTTGTCATTTCCAAAATCTGACTCCAGAGTCCCAGGGTAAGCAGGAGAACTGTGCCACATCACCAGTTTTCACCACTTCAGTGGGAATGAAAAGATCATTGTATAGCGACTGTTTGCTTTAAGGTTGCCAGCAGTCAGAATTTAATATTTTAAAATAAAAAATCCTTTTATTTCTCGTTGTTGTAGAGTGGATCTGTGACATAGAAGAGCACAGCCAAGGTGCACACAATATATTGTTGTGAAAAACCTCATTGTACTCAACACTGGCTTGGGAGCAGAGCTTGGAGCTGGCTCAGGGGGTTAGTTGCTTGGATTTGGGGAAGTCTTTCAGCTCTCTTTTTATAGGGGATGTGAATGCCAGTGAGGGCATGACAGGCAGGTGCCCTCATCCCACTTTGCAGGGCAGGGAATTAGAACAGAGCCTTGCGTGGAGAAGGGAGCACCGTCCTGGGCAGAGCTCAGCACCCCTCCCTTGCTTGCAGGGAGCTCTGTGTGTGTGTGTGTGTGTGTGTTCTGTGACAAAGATACCAAGGCTGCTTCCCCGTGGTGATGCCAGGAGATTTGGGAGGGTTGGTTTTGTGTTTAGGGAAGATGAGCACCAGATGAACTCCCCAGAGGCTGGTTCTGCAGCACATGTGCCCTCAGCAGCCACAGCTGCGAGGTTTCGTTCCTCGAACTTGACTCTGCTGCACGGGGATTATTTGACTCTCCACAGATCCATGTTCCGCTTGTTCGCTTTGTTTTTGGCCAGCTCTGCTGGCAACTCTTCTTTCCTCCCAAGGGAAGGGGTACAGGAGAGGTTTGGCTGACAAAATTCCCTGTCTGTCCCTGTGTGCCAGACACCTGTCCACCCAAAGATCCCCGCGGTGTGCGCGCATCCGGAGCCACGGCTTTGTTCTTTGGGGATGTTTGGCTTTGATTTCAGCTCAAATTCCTCCCTTCCTCCTCCTCCTCCTCCTCCTCCTCCTCAGGCTGCCAGGCCCAGCACCAGGACTGGCCAGGTCTGGGAACTCTGAGCAGATATTTCTGGGCTGTCAAAATCCACACCAAGCAGCCTTTGCTGCTTTCTGCAGTGCAATTTATGGACATCTGTGTGCACCTAGGGGCCATGTCAATGTTTCCCTGTGTACTCTGGAGGTGGCACCTGCTGGAGTGGGCACACAGTTCCCTTGAGTTTGGCCATGGTAGCCTCTATCCAGGAAAAGGTAAGTTGCCACACAAGGTGGACACACCTTGCTTTTCTCCAACCTGCTGACAGCCCAGTCTTTTCATAATCTCCAGTATTGTTAAAAATTTGGGTAAAATGTTATTTTTCTCTACATTTTATTTTATTTTTTTTCTTAAAACCTCATCACTTGGTCAGCTTCCTATGGTGTTTTCAGAGTTATTTGTCTGTGCATTTTTCCTGTTGATCCAAGCTGAACAATAACAGGCCTCTGCTTGGTGGTGGGGAGAGTCCTCTGCCATTCTGCTTGCGCTCCAGGACTCAGGCAAATGTTACCCAGAAAATGTTACCTTTCAAACCCAGAAGTAAAAATTTCTCAAATATCCCAGGGGACTGAAATCTATGGGGAATTATGGACGTTTACCTTGAACGAGTGCATTTTAGGTCAGATATTGCTGTTCCTGCAGTGCCAAGTACTGGTACTGTTGCTGGAACAGCAAGACCAGGGTGTCCTTGATATGTCTGCCTTACTCAAAATTCCTTAGTTGTCTGCACTGGTGTCTGTGTCATTAATTATTTTAAGGGATTCCTAGTGAATTTCATAGAAATTGCCACTTCATTAGTTAAAATACAACTACATAATGAGCTCTTAAAAGGTTGCCTCAGGAAAAACCACTGCTGCAGTTTGCTTGTCTAAGCCAATGACTGCAAGAAACACCTCAGTTTACATTTCACTTGTAGTACATTTTCTTTATCAGCCAATGTTGTGAAGCTGAGAGCACCAATTGCATAAGTGTCTGCTCACAGCACAAGTGAGTCCTGCTGGGAAATAGGATTTCAAGAATGGCTTTGAGGCACGTTTCAGTCTTTGGTAAGCATGACTGAAGTTGTTCTCCGACCATTCCATCCTGATGTGGCTCATGCAGAGCACAGCTTGTATCACAGAATGGTTTGGGTTGGAAGGGACATTAAAGCTCATCTCAATCCAACCCTCTGCCACAGGCAGGAACACCTCCCACTAGACCAGGTTGCTCCAAGCCCCATCCAAACTGGCCTGGAACCTCCCAGGGATGGGGCATCCACAGCTTCTCTGGGCAATCCAGGAATCCAGTGTTTCATCACTCTCACAGTCAAGAATTTCTTCCCAATATCTATTTTAAGTCTCACCTCTTTTGTTTCTAAGCCATTCCTCCTTGTCCTATCATCATCTGCCTATGAAAAAGTTGTTCTTCCATGTCATCTCAGCTTGGCCAGTTCTACCCTCTGGCCTGGCATGGGAGGTTGGGCACTGAAAACTTTGGAAACCTCCACACCTACATCCCTTTGTACATCCAGGATGGAGTGTGGCTGTGCCTTTATATTCTCATGGATAACACAGGAGTGAGAGTTGGTCTCCCTCTCCCAGGATCCCTTTGCTGGAAGGAGGGTGTGCTCTTGGGCTGCAGCAGCCTTTGGAGTGCTGGGAAGAGACCCCTTCAGGGTCCTCCTGCATGGAGGATGGGGAACATTCACCACTGAGAAACACTGCAAGTGCTACTGAATTGCTGCCAGTGCTTTGCTGGGGTGGCTCTGCTGCTACTTCAATGGAACCATTAGCTTTGGCTTTAAAAATGTACATCCCTACCTCTGTCTCTCCTGGTTCAAACATCACTCTCTGAACTGTCCACCCAGAAAAAAATCTGGTTTGTTCTTCAGTGCTTGTCCAGCTGTGAGCAGCAGCACATCCCATGGATCCTGCTGGGGCAAAAAGGCTGAGGTTTGCTTTTTATTCCAGGTCAGGCACTTTTGCCATGTAACCTTGACAAGGGGAATAGCTCCCCTGGAATCACTATTTGCTAATACACGAGGTCTTTGTACATAGGTGGTGTGGTGAGGTTGGTGCCCTATGACTGATTTGTTCAATGCAATAAAAATATATTGGGTTCTTAAGAGGTTGACCAATGGGTTTGGGAAAGAGATGATTGATTCCCACAGCTGAGAAACAGGGATTGTAATATGTTTTGCCAGAGGAGACCAGTTTGACGGATGAGTTCATTTAAGGATTACGCTATAGATAGAGCTGTTGACAGAATGAATTTGTTTTTATTTTTCATCAGTAGGTATAACACAAAGCAGAACTAATTGAAAGTAGTTTCCTTGTGGCATCTGGTTGTGTTTCTTGCTTTAAGTCTTTCACACACTGTAAAATTACACTAAGGGCTTTTCCTCACTTCCATTCCCTTTCCAAGTTTTCCATCACCGTTGCGCGTGGGTTCCCAGTGTGTCAGACACGTTGGGAAGTTGCAGACTGCACAAGAAATGGAGCTGGGCCATCATTCATTATTGCACAAATGTTCTGGGGCGCATCACAAATCCACACTGGGGTGTTCTCACCTTAGGGCTGATGGCAAAGCTGAAACATGAACGCCCTTGCAGATATTTCTGGTGGCGTTTTAAACCGTGACCTGTGCTAAATATGATTCCTATGTGGAGTGATCTCGTTCTGAGTAGGGCCCAAACCTGGAAGGTGATTATGTTTACCCAAGGAGGTGTTCTGAGGTTGAGGGAAGGTGTTGACTTGAGTTCTGGAAACAGCTTTTCCAATCAGCCAGAGAGAACAAATCCCAGTGTTTCTTCAGGATTTGGCTCGCTGTGTTCATTGCTCTCTTGGTGGGACTGTTATCACCCGCTGGCTCGGGCTGGCTGATGGGGGCTCAGCTCCCCAAGTGCTTCCTTCAGCTGCTTGTGCTTATGTCTGTGCTGAGATCATGCAGGCTGTCAGGGTAAAAAACTGGGCTCTGTCGCTCAAACCCATCCTATGGATTTGATCTGTGGGTTTTGGCTTGGAGTTTTTTCTCTCTCTTTCTTTTCCAGTTGTGGTCAAATAAGAGTTTTCCAGAACTGGCTCACGCAGGGCCAAAGAACGGGAATGCAGTGAGCACGGCGGCGCCTGCCAAACCAACAGACTCTTCATTGTGAGGGAGAAAACACCTCCAGGGCTCTGCCACCCAGGCCAGCACCTGAGGAGAAGAGCCCATGTGATTACAGGATCCTAGCCTCCACTTGGCCACAGACTTGAACTTTAAGCCCCAGCCAAGATAATCTGAATCTGAGCACTGGTTATTGGTCTGTCTCATCTCCTGCTCCTCATATGTGCAGTCATTCAACAGAAGCTGAAATGTGTTTTCTCTGCCAAGAGCCGTTGGTTTCCAAAGAACTACATCAGCGTGGTGAGTGATGGAGTTTCCATCAACTGCTGTAGGCCAAATGCAGTCATCTGAATTCAGGTCTTGGCAGGTATAGAAACTTGGAATTGTCAATGATTTTTATATGACATGGTAACTAATTACAGTTTCTCATCCTGTGCTTTAGTTCTCTGAAAGCTCTTGGAACAGCAGATGAATGGGAGCTTTTTTATCTCTTAGCTAGTGAGATTTTCTGTTCTTTAATTGACCTTTGAAATAATTTAGTCTGGGCTTGGATCTGGGTTAAATATAGCTGGTTATTTTCACTCTGAGTATGTAATACATGAAAGAACCTAGGTATCCTTTGAATGTGTTTTGACAAGTGCCCTGTCTGTGTGCAGGTATGTATTTATAAACATTTGTGCTGTGTGCATTAAAATGACACTTCCAAAAGCAAGTACTTTTTTTCCTGTAGCAAAACATTTGTCCAAAATGTACTGTTAGGCTTCCAAAAAGTGGGAAGTTCAAACAGAGTAGGACACTTGGAGAGAAGCAAGCAAGGAGGGGATGAGGATTGAATCCTCAGTAATCAGGAAGTGAATATGGAGCTGTTATCCTCTTTATCCCATAAAACCAGGGCTAGATAGTGCCTAAAGGACTTGCCTGAGAGCAAAGTTAAAGGAAGCAAAAGGAACCATCATAGAATAGAAGTTATATCCTGGGTTGGAAGGGGCTCACAAGGACCATGGAGTCCAACACCTGGCCCTGCACAGGACATCCCAAGAATAAAACCATGTGCCTTAGAGTGTTGTCCAAATGCAGCTCTGCCAGGCTGGTGTGTGGCCACTGCCCTGGGGAGCCTGTTCAGTGCCCAAACACCCTCTGGGTGAAGAACCTTTCCCTATTTCCAACCTAAACCTCCCCTGACACAGCTCCAGCTGTTCCCTTGGGTCCAGACACTGGTGATCAGAAAGAAGAGATCAGTACCTGCCCCACTGTTTTCTTATCTAAGGGGCTTGATGGCACTGCAGAACACCTCATGAGTGCTGTTGTGGTGGATAAAGCTTTCCAAGGAAAGGATTGCACAGGCTCATGGAAAACAGCACAAACTGTGCCTGTTCACTGCAGAAGCCATTTGGATACAGCAGCTGCCTTCAAAAGCCTGAACTACTGTGGGCTGGGTGGGTGGGTGAGACCACTGCCCTTCCCTTTCTGATGCTTCTTTCCAAAGCATTTACTACTGTCTCCAGTCAGAGATGAGGTGCTGATGAGGTCCTGTTATTTGTAAAGATTATAATTGTTATCTCCCTAATTTGTACAAGTCCATGAATATTAAGGAGCTACTACTTGCAAAACAGAAGCAAGATCTCATCTGTTTCTTGCCACCAGTCAGCTTTGACTAAGGCTGATTTCAGTTCAAAAAAGAATCAACAGCAACAACAAAACAATAATAAATTCAAAGTATTTGGCAGGACTTTCCTCTGTGTTTTAGAGACACAAAGTCCAGGGACACCTTGCACTAGACCAGGTTGCTAAGACCCCAATCCAGCCTGGCACTGAACACTTCCAGGGATGGGGATCAGTAACATCCTGTGGCATTACAATGGGGGGAGTAGTTACTGGGTTAGCAGGGTGTTAAAATAAAATCTGAGTTTTGTCAGTGAGACAAAAGGCTCGGTCACACTTGCACAGGTTTGCAGTTCATAGGAATGGGCCAGATACCTGTAAGCAGCTGAATCTGCTCCTGGTTTTCACCATTTCTGGTGTTTTAGGAGCCACCAGGAAACCACCTGTATAGCATGTCAGTAGTTGGCCAGTGCACATTTGCTTATTGTGTAAATACAATTATTAGGAAACAGTTCTTCTCTTACAGAGATCTGCTCTCTGGAGAGAAAAAACACCCAGCTGTTGGACCTAACCCAAAAGAAAGAAAAACTGTCCATGGAAACTGAGTCCTACATAGTGAAGGAATCCTCTGAAGAGCCAATGGATTTGAGTGGTGGCAGTGCCAGGACAGAGGAGATACCTACCACAGGAGCTGGTCCTTGAGAGCTGCCCCAGTCATCTCCTTGAGCAGGGAAAGCACTTGAGACTCTGAGCAGGATCTGGCTGAATAGAATTGGACTTGATTCAAAGCTGGGTTGGTCTTGATGAGCTTTAAGGCCTCTTCCAACTTAGTGATTATTTGTGCATTTCACATTCTTCCTTCTGGCCTTTCACCTGCCAGTCATCACTTCTCATCTCGTGTTTGATAGAGGAACCAGGTCCCAGCTTTGCTTGTCTGAGAATAACGCCCGGAGCCACAGCCTCCCTGAGGAGCTGGCTGTGCTTCATCATTACCCTGCTGTTTATGTAGCCATTTACACCCAGATTCCTACTCATTTGCAATGTCTCAAGTGTAAATGAGTGTCTGGAGTAGACCAGCATCATGTCTGCTCTGCTTCCTACTGCCAGCTCTTCTCCAGATTGAAAGATCTGGCAGGCATTGCTTCATGGGACTTCCACTGCTCTTACCTTTTCTCTTGCCATCAGGATGGGACAGTGCAAAAAATCAACCCAAGTCCAGAAGGTGTGTCTGTGGCAATGGGAGTGAAGATGGGAGCATCACATGCATTCTTTTTGAGGGAAAAGGTAAAGATGACCCGTTCTCAGAGGGTAAAGCAACCTCTAGCCCTCTGTCCTGAATCTGTGATCTGAATCATCAGATTCCCTTCTGCTGTAACTGCTGCCACTTTTCTGGGGGTGGAAAGCTCTGCTAGCTCAGGTCTTCCAGTGCCACTTGGCAGCAGTGGTAATTTACAGCAGAAAAGACTCATCTGCAGCCTGTCAAGGCACGATCTCCAACTTCATTTGAAATACTTCTGCTCCTCCAGATGATTTATTGCTCAAGCACAAGGTGGTCATTTTATCTCTCTTCCCTTCCCCCTTGGCCCACGACAGCCTGGATCCCACGCACAGACTGGATCCCCCTTCCAGGGTGGTGTGGAATGAGGGAGATAAAAGCTGCTCCATTTTTCACGAGCCCTCCTGGGAAGTTCTGTTGGGAGGTGACCGCGTAGCCATGGCTGTGTCCATTTTGCTGGCACCTCCAGCATTTTACACTGTGTCTGAGTCTCAGCAGGCTCCCCATGCCTGCTAATGGCTTTGCAGCCCAGCCAATCAATTGGTTATTTATGGCAGGCATGTCTCAAAACTGTTGGGTCAAGTTTTCCTACCCTGATGTATTTTGTTCAGAGGAACACATAAATCCTCTCCTGCCATTTGCAGCTTAAACCTCCTGAGTGTGAAGCCAGCGGGTTAAAGTTTCCAGCAATAGTAGCAAACTGTATTTTAAAGAGTTGTTCTCCTGACTTGTAGGGGCTTGGGCGCTTTGTCTGAGTCATTAATCAGTTCACACTGCAAGATTTATAGGCATTAAACTCTCTCTTTGGTGTCCTTTAGCTCTGGAGTTTGAAGTCATGAGCAAGAAAATTGAGACTTCTGCACTGTTCCAGTGCTTTTCCATTTAAGGTGCTCCTCTGAAGGGTCCCGATGACATCTTCATTAGGTGCTCTAAAGTGAGATACAGAATTCCTGCACTTTCAGAGTCTGGTGCTGCTGCACCTAAATTCATAGGCTCATGAGTGGAGGGATGAAGGACTTGTGTAAAGTGAACTCTGGATTTTGTTATCAAGCCCCAAGACTGTAACACTCCCATTACTTGGAGCTGTGTAAATCTTGGTGCCAGAGTCAAACACAACCAGAAGATTTCCCAGTCTCTTCAAGACCTTCCAGTCACAAAAACTTCCCAGTTTTGCAGGTTTAAATACCAGCCACTGAAGCACAACTATCTATAGCAGCAACTACTATGCATGAAGGACATCTCAGAGAGCATGGGGTAATTCCTGGGTATACTCTTTACAAGTGGATGAGACAGGATCACCATCAACTTCCTGTTCAGCCTACACTGGTATATTTTCAATACATCTGCATGTTTAGAAATGAAAAAAAAATGGCTACTATAAAATGAAGAGAGGAATATTATAATAAACCCAGCTTCTGAAGCCATGAACACTGTGCTAAATTTCAGGAATTTGGAAAATAATTTGCTTACAAAAGGAAACTAACTGGTAATGACACAAAGTAAAGGTTTTGTCTGGTCTAATGGCAGAAAATAATTTTCCTTGTCAGGATGTAAGCAGCCTTGGATCTGGTAGCATACTGCAAGCACACCTTCATATTTCAACATTTCTACAGTTTGGAAAATATTATCTGGCAAATTAGAGCTCCTCATGTGGCCTTGCCCACATCACTTTAAATTAAATTTAATTCAACAAATTTGGACTGATCCACAAAATTTCATGTGATCAAACAAGGGGTTCCTCTCTCTGTCTGTGACTGGGATCCTATGCAAGACAGTATGGGACCCATCTTCCTTTCCCCAGAGCTCTCAGAAGATCATTGCTGCTGAACACTGATGAGTGTTGTAAAAGTACAAACATGAATATGAATCCAACGTTGAATGGAGGAGGAAGAGCCCTGACTTTTCTGACCTAGCTTAAAATATACTAAATTTGTATGGTCTACTGGTTGCCACATGATGGTTTTACATATGTTCATTTAGGTCCATGTCTGGGAATGATGAAGGCCCATGTCCTTGGCATCAGTAATGACTTCTGCTGACAAGAACAATTTCCACCCAAGACGACTCAGTATTTGCAAGGCTTTGTGGCATTTCTCTGTTTACAAATGGAGACCACTCCAGCTCAGCAAATTTTTAATGCATGGGCACTTGTCAGCACAAACAGAAACTAATAAAAAGATATAAACACCAAAGTGTTAACCCTTGAGTGACCTCTGAAACAGCTGTATGGGGAATGTGGGGCTTAAAAAACCCTCCTTTTGTGGCACTTCAGTGGGTGATTTGAGGAGCATTTTCAAAGATGAACGGGCCCTTGTTAGAGGGTGGCAATCACAGTGTGTGCAGACATTTGAAAGTCCTTGGTGAAAGCCAAAGCAGGCACCTGGAGAGGCTGTGGAAGATGGAGGTGCCTTGGCTGTGCTGTGCTGTTATCAGCCCCATGGCAGCGTGGGGAGCGGCGCCGTGTGTGGTGGAAGTTTTAAAAACAATTTTCATCAACATGATTAAATACTTATTACATGAGTCAGCCATACGGGCTTCATTAAACCAGTGAACTCAGAGGAGCCTCCTCATCTGTTTATGAAATCCATCTGGAATCACGGATGGCTCAGGAGAAGGAGGATGAATGCAGCTCAGTGTGACAGAAGCCCGTTCCCCTCCCAGGAGCCTGCCTGCACCAACACACACCTCACTCCTCGCCCCACACTCAGGGAAAAAGGGCTTTTATTTTTCTTTCTGCACATTCCTGGGCAAAGAACCAAGGCCTGCCATGACTTTGACAGTGAGACTTTAAATATACCCTGTCGGGATGTGACACAAGCACCTTTTTCTGGTGGCAGGGTCTAACACAGCTTTAAAGAAAAAAAATATATGCAATTTTCTGCACTGGAGAGAAATATACCTTGAGAGGAAAGGCTTAATGAACTTTAACCAGCCTTCCAAGATCTTTATTAGTTGACCCTTTATCAAATTAAATTCACACTGTGCTAGGCAGGTTAAGTACTGAAAGTTGATGTCATATGCTAAGTGCCAAAGTAGGCTTTAATTGGCTGTTTAAATGAGAAAAGAGGTCCTGCTGTGCAGCACATGCACGTACACACACAAGATCAGCTCACACTAAACAAGGTACCAGATTTTTCTTGAACCAGCTGGAAAGGTTTTGCTCCATGTCAGCTTGAGCCTCTTCTCTACCAGAACAGATAAGTGAAGAAAACGTTGCACAAACGTCCCTAAGCTCTGTCCCCTGGGTTATAGGTGACACAAGGTGTCTTGTCCATGACGGATGTGCTTCAAGGTAAGTTGGATGAGATGTTCCTTCCAGAAATGTTATCCCATGGAATTACTCAGAATTGGCTTTTTCAGAGCAGCACTCCTGAGAAATGCCTGCTGATTGACCTGGCAGGGTTTTAATAAAGATTTTTTGTATTGGTCACAGCTCTGTTTCATCGATCATGAATTAGTCACAGATGTCAACAAGAACAGCCAGAACAGTGAAGGCCAGATGGAGATGAGCAGGTCACCTGTCCTGCAGAAGGATTTTCATCTTAAAAACACTTTACAGCAGCAGCAGTTGTGACTGCAGAGTTAAGATTACAGAAAATGGGGGGTCCTTTACCTTCCCAGTGGGAATCCCTGGCCTCCCAGGAGGAGCAGTTAGTCACACATGGCGAAATCCTGATGGCATTGCTTGCGTGGGATTGTCCAAGGCAACCACTGTGTGCATGACTAACAGCTCTACCCCTTTGTGAGAGGGATGAAAAATGAAGTGGTGGTGGCGCTTGGTACTCCTGCGGCCCAGACAGAACAAGGGTGAAAGTGCTGCTGGAACTTGCTAAATTTGAACAGTTGTTTTCTGTTAACACATGGCCTTAAAAATGTGATTTGAGAAGCTTGTTAGAGACTTAGCGTTAACATCTAGTCCCAGTGCAATTGGGCCCAGCTGGGCAACAAGCCTCCAGAGCATCCTGCTTTCCCCATCCAGCTGCATCCTCCTGTCCTGCTCATCAGCCTTTGCTTGATCTGCCATGGTGGCAGCTCCAGTGCCGCCTGGGAACACTCTCCCTGCCCATCCTGACCCACGGGGTGAGCAGCTGAACCCTCAGCTTGATCTCCACAAGATCTGGCACAGGGGAGCAATGGCACTTGAGCACTGGTGGCTGCTGTTTTCTGCTCTCCCGGGCAGTGATGCTGGTGGTGCCTGTAGGGCTTTGCAGCAGCATCATGAACCACAAATCTCTTTCTTTTCCTCCTTTGTTGAGCATGCAAAAAGCAATTTTCCACTGATAGAAAGGTTTGCAGCAGGTCCTGCTCCCTTCCTCTCCTCCCTCTGCCTTCCCTTCCAGCCCTTCTCTGGTTTCTTCCCAGCCCCTCTTGTGTCCCCATCCCTGAGTTTACCTTCTCCCTCTCTTTTCCCTGCTGCTTCCCCCATTAAGCTGGATGGATACTTTGGGAACTCCTGTCTCCTTTCTGCAGCTTGCAGCTGATTTTATCTGCCCCCCAGGGATGGTTTTCATAGGGCAGCAGCCAGCGCAGAGGTACGGAAGCTTCCGGCACTCGCACTAACCTGCATTCCAACGTTAAAGATAATGGATACAATGGAAAATCAATGGAGAATATGAAACTTTATCCCATTCATAGCTTCATATTGCATTACACCATGGCCTTCAGATACATAAAAGTGATATATGGCTGAACTTGGCAACAGAAAAGAACACAGGAACAAATATCTTCAGTAAGAATCACAGTCCAGGTATAACTTATACAGCAAATAGGCCAGAATATCTTCTGGTTTTCATGAAATTTAGCTTTGTAATTATTTTCCAGTAATATCCCAGAGTGTAAAAAATAAATCAAGGCTTTGTGCATATTACAGATTTCCCCTGAGTGAGATAAGAGAGAGAAGGAGAATGACTGCTTGACTTTCCAACCTCAGCCATATGCCAAATCTGTCAGAAATACTGCTTTTTTTACATTATATCAGTGGAGGAAATTATAGCTGCTGTTATCTGCCCTTTGGCCAGGAGCACATTCTGCACCTTGGCTAATGTGCCTTTGTGGTGCAGCCACCTGCATTTTTTTGGGGAGTTCATCTGATCACGGGCTAGATGAGTCAGGCTGCATTTCCTATGGGCTGTCTACAAACATAGGAAGTTATTAATACTGATTAGCTGAAAAAGTCCAGGTCTTCTCCACGATGTTTCCTGGCTAATATTAGACACACCTTCTGTGCTTGAAGGTGTGATGGCTGATAAGAACCAGTAGTGGGGCCACCAAGGTTTTACGGCCGTGGGTGCAGCGTGGGACAGGCTGTCCCAAGAGGGTTTTTTTCTTACACCTTTGTATGCATTCAAGCAGACAGGCTGGAATGAGAATAGGAAACTAAAAGCAGAGGGTACAGCCCTGAATAAAGTGATGTGCAAGCCTCTTAGGAAATGATGAGGGAGTGGGACGATGCTGCCTTGCCTTGGTGCCTGGCAGCAGAAGAAAGTTATTGGGAAATTTTCCTTTCACTAGAAAGAAAAATGTCCCCAAAGGAGAGGGGAAAGATCCTAGGAGATGTTGTTGTAAGACTTGAGCTCCTTGTTTTGGAAGAAGATTAAAAGAAACTTGACTGTTTAATGAGAATTAAGCTGCTGTAGCCAAGCTCTAACAACAGGCATGAGAGAGACCTGCTGGGCCAGAAGTCCCTGCACGACCCCTGGGATAACCAGGGTTTGGAGACAGAGAGAAGGCCATGTGGCACTGAATAAAGAAATGCTGCAAGGTCTATTTTCAGATCTTCCATCAATCTGCAAATCCTTGCTGGGCTGTTTGCTGAGGCCTCTTTCTCCCTGGGCCTGGCTCCTCTGTGCAACTGGCCATGGCCAGGGGCTGGCGGTGGAGTCCCAGCTTCACTCTGGGCTCGTGGGGCTCCCAGCACTCCCACACCGGCCCAAGCCATGCTCCTTGCCATCATTCCATGTGCAAAGGTGGAAAAGGGGATGTCCTATGGCCCAGTGGGCAGAGGGAAAGGAGTTTGGTGGTGATGGGAAGCTCAGCTGGTGCCTGACCCTGCCTGAGCAGCGGCTCAGGGACACCTGGCCCAGCTCTGAGAGGCAGCAAAGGGGTGGAAATAATGGGGTAGCACAGCTGGCCCCACTGCTGCAGTGGGGACTTCACTGGTGTCACGTGGAAGATTTTCAGATGATAAACCAGAAAGCAGAAAATGGGACAGATGGGTAGAGTTATGGGGATTTATCCAAGTCATGCAAAGGAGAATACAGAACGCAGCCAGAAAATTCTTGAGATATAAGTGAATATACCTTAAAAAACAGATAAAGTAATAATGTCCCAGCAACCAGGACTGGGAGCCAGAAGAACAGAGATTAAATGCTTTAAACATTCACAAAACAAATCTTGTATCACAGATGTCTTGATGTTTTATCTCTTGATTTATTTCAGTTTTGCAAGCCACAGAAAAATGGTACGTGATGGTTTTTCCTTTTCAGTTCCCACTACTGAGCTTACAAAGCTTGCCAAGTGTGGAGAACTTCACAGAAATCAAGAAGAAAAAGCTTCCTGGCTGGCTGGATTTTCCATTGCTTTCTCAGCTGTACTGCAGTGGCTCCTCTAATTTATTCTGCAACCAGAGGGGACAACTGGGCACAGCATGGGATGGGGAAGAGTGGCTGGCACATGGCACCACAGCTGCTCTGGAATGTAAGGAAAATTGATTTTAGGTGGAAGGATTGTGTTGTCCCTGCTCTCTGGGTGAAGGAGGAATGTGTTTGCTGAGGACCATGGCATTGCATGGGCATAATGGTGGAAGGGGGAGAAGCAGACTGCAAAAACCTTTGCTCCCAAGGTCCCTTGGGTTTAAATTCTTAGTCAGAGTACATCACACAACAGGAAATTTTGCTTCCTTTCTCCCTCACTTCCCTGGGTTTGATTTCAGCTCCTCCTGTGTGGCACAGCTAGTACAGGTTAAGTTATTTTACAGTATAAAGTCGGTGCCTCTCCAAGTAATTAAACTAATGTTTATAACATTATCCCTTGTAAAAGGGATAAGTGTTATCCCCATTTTACAGGTGTGGAAATCAAGACAATTTGGCCGTGGTGTTGAAAGGAAATTATGTTGAGCTCATGGCATTGAATTCATGTAACTCATCCCACTCCTTGACTGTGGATCAGAGTTCACAGAGTCATGCTCTATAAATACCTGCCAGCAAGAATATGTGAAATATAAAAAGCCTAGTCTTCCCTCAATCTTTGACTCAGTCTAAATGTATCCTTCTCATACCTGGTTTTACTATATTTGGTTTAAAAGCCCATAAATAGAGTCACACACAAAAACGTTGGGGAGAAGATTGCCAGAAATAGGGCTTCTGCTTTTGGATGCTGCTGCCCAGTCCTAACCTGTGCTTTTCATGTCTCAGTTGCAGATGAGATGGAAAATCTGAGCTGCTTTGGCCAGAAGCTTATCCTGGATTCAGATTCTCATTTTTCACCCCCCTCAAACAATATGTACAATTACTGCACTACTTTGCAATATAGAAAAGCAAGATTCAGGAGCTGGGCTTTGATGACCCTTGTGGATCCCTTCCAGCTCAGGGTATCCTATGGCTCTGTGAGGATACTCCCATGTCTGATTGATGGAACTAGGGTGGATCAGATTTATAAAATAAAATGACATGTAAAGAAGTAAGTAAAAAACAGAGGGGAAAAAAATTAGTGAGAAGCAATTTTCAGGGAATCATTAAAAAACAGAAGACAGAATTTCTTCCTTACTGAATTGTTTTTGCCCAGGAACATTCTAGTCCTAAAGCAAATCCAGAAACCGTTGTGAGTTTGTGACATATGACTCGTGTCTTGAGAGTTTACAGCAGATTGCAACAGACTGAGATGACATTTGGGCAGTTGAAGCCACATACACTAAGTTATGTTTTGCAGGGAAAAATGCCCTGCCTGGTGGGAATGTTGTGCTGTTGGGTGGCAGAATGCATCATTATTATTAGAGATGGCAAGGATCTATGTGGCCTTTGTGCTTGAAATAAGAAATTTGCAGTTTGCAGCTTATGGGCTGGGCACTCCTTTGTTTGCTTGCTTTGGTATCGCCTGGGTTTCTGCGGGTGCATATTTCTGCTAAATGCAAAAATAGAGCCTCTTTTATTGCAACATTGCACAGAATTTTTCCAGCTTAAATGAGCCAGTTTCCAAATCAAAAGGATAAACCCTGATGAAAAGTTGGCGTCTAAATGTGAGATTGTTCATTGTTCACATTCCGTTGGCTTTTAAAGGAATAAAAAAGTATTTCTATAATGAAGAGAACTCATATTTTCTGGAGATTGTAACCATTCTCTAGCAAATGGTAAATATTGTGTCAGACTGAGGAGGGTGGGTGTTTTTCCACTGCTTTTCCAACACTTCTGGTTCCCTTGTCCTCACAGAATGAAAAGAACCCCAGTAAGTAGGAAGGAAATGCTCAGGAATGAAAAATATCTTTGATTTCCAAGCTTCTGCTCATGTTTGAGGAGCTTCCAGGTCTTGTGTTAGTGGTGACTTTGTGAATGTGAGAGGCATCTTATTGATCTGGAGGCAGAACCACTGCTCACACACCCATGGCTCTTGTGGGCACAGCCAGGTCCCATCTCCCAGCCCTGCCTGCCCAGGGTGACAGATACAAATACTTCTGAAATACCTCTGCAGGTTTGAACACTGATTCCTCCCAGTTTGAGAGAGGATGACTCAGATTTTGTAAAATGCAGCCAGGAAAATTCTTTAAGGAGTCTTAATTCTAAAGTATCCATCTGCATCTGCACTGATTTTATTTGTTTTGGGTGGTTTTTTGGTTTGGTTTTTTTTTTTTGATGATTCATAATAGGCCATCTGTGGCAGGTACAGGGAGAGTCCCAACATCCTGCAATGCTTCTACAGGGTCATTTGTTTCTAAAATGAAAATAGCAAAGTCAACAAGGCAAGCAGTGCTTGGATTGTGCCTCAAAGAAGGAAAAAGACATGAAAGATTTCCAAGAAAGCTGCTCCACAGAAAATAATTACTCTAACACAACAATTCCTTAACTCTGCATGAAGAGAGGCTGCAGTGCAGCCTCTCTACCTTTACAATACCTGCTTGACTTTACTGTGGCCTTTCAGTACCTGAAGGGACCCCACAAGAGAGCTGGAGAGGGACTTGGGACAAGGGCATGGAGTGCCAGGGCAAGGGGGAATGACTTCAGACTGACAGAGGGAAGGATTGGATTGGATATTGGGAAGAAATTCTTGACTGTGAGGCCAGCAAAGCACTGGAAAAAGTTGCCCAGAGTAGTTGTGGAGCCTTTTCAGCCCCTTCCCTTGGCAGTGTCCAAGGCCAGGCTGGAAGGGATTTGGAGCAACCAAAGGTGTCCCTGCCTTCCACTTTGGCTCAGAGATTTCTGGCAGCTGGGATGGAGGAGAGAGGCTGCCCTGTGCACTCACTTCCCAACCCAGACTGCTCCCATCTCTTCAACAGCACTCCTGCTGCCAGGACTGACCAGCAGAAGGTGAGTGAAGTTATTATTTAGTTATTTAGTCTAAAAATAGATTGATGCAACCTGCAAAAGTCTCAAAATATAATCTAAAAAAAGACACCGATGTCTTTTCTTATATTCCTCCAGTTACATAGTGCTGGGTGGTGAAGATGGTGATGCAGCAAATTAATTCCCGATTCTGCAAGTGCTTCTGAGGAGCTAAAAAATTGCTTGGCTAAGGTGACAGAAGGGTCACAGAGGACAGTGAAGTCAGCCTTCTTGCTGTAGGAGCTAGAAAATTTGGCTAACCAAGACATTTATGGTGCTTTCCTGTACCCATCAGTAACTCACAGAAGTTTGAATAAGGGAGTTCATTTGGGTTTTTCTCAGATAATGCAAAATTACACTGGGATGGGAAGGCTTCTCAAAGGTCTTTCTGCTTAGCTCAGCATTGCAGTCTGAAAGGCTGATTGGGAAGGATGAACACACATGGATTTGTAAATGGGTACCTGAGCAGCCCAGCTTTGATGGTGCTGCAAGATTTACTGCCAAATTGAGGAGAAAAAAAAAAAGCTGAATTATCTAGAGTTTGTACGAGTCCTTGATAAATAGTTGGGCACCAGCCATTAACCTAAGATGTTCTGGGAAGAGTCAAAATCTGAAGTGAAGGAAAAGGAAATGCCCTACTTGACAGGATAGAGAAGCAGAGGAAATTGGCTTGAAACTTTGTTCAAGCCCCATAAAACAAGAAAAGTTGAACTTTCATACAAAGGATGAAACAGAACTCTCTTACAGCCTTACACTTTGCAATTTAAGAAAGAAAAATTCATCCTGGTTGCAGAAAAATACTTTAGCCATGCAAAATAATCTGGAATAGAATTTCATAAGTGCCTAATACCAGCTTCTCCCCCAACACATGCTAGAGGAGGTGGCACAAAGCTGAAGAGTCAGGTTTTTGAGAAAAGTGCCTCATAGTTGAGACCTGCACAGAGAGAGGTTCAGGGAATCTGGGCTTTTGTGGAGCAAGTATGGATTCCCACTCATCTACTGAGCGTTTCTGATAAACAGCAGGATATTACAGAACAAGGAATGACTGTAAAACAACATGGCTTTTAGAGATGCATGTGTGGAGGGGCAAAGGGCTGCAAAAAAAAAAAAAGCAAGTTAAGTTCTTTAAATTGTTCTTGGACTAGTGCCAGCACAGGGCAGTACCTCAGATGGGGAAAACAAGAGTGTAGGACAATTTCTGAAAAGGAACCAGGATCTATTTTTCAGATCTCATAGAGGCACAGGTGTTAAAACTGATGCAGGTAGCAGCAGAAACAGGCTCATTAAGCAATCACTCCACTGGCTAGGAACAGAAGAAGAGGCTTTATGTACTGCTGAGAAAATGGATTAACTAAGCATAATTAAACCTGAAGTCACTGAATGATTTTGGTTGGAGGGGACCTTAAAGGTCAGCCATGGGCAGGGACACCTTGGATAAAGGTCAGTCAAGCCCTGACCTTCATCCAATTCATACAATGAAACAGGATGACAGCACCAGTGAATGCTGGAAAATTAAATTCAATCATTTTAAATGCTGGATGTTGCTTGTATAGAAATGATGGTAAGAATGCTGTAGTGGATTCAGGTGGGCTTTTCTCACTGGATCTGGAAAAATAGTGGTGGATACAAAAGGCAGGAAGATAAAAGCCCTGCCCTTTGAGCAAGAAAAGGCTTGTACTCATTTAAAGACATGGCTTTCAGTTTAAAAATGCACCATTCATTGATAAAGTGTGTCTGATGGTATGTGTCATTTGTCCAGTGTGTTTTATCTACCTGAAATCATCCAGTCTTTGAAGAGGAACTCATAAACTTTTTAGAAGTGGTTTGTGATAAGAAACGAGAGGAGTCTTGAAAAAATATAAAATTTACATTTCACATATTGTGCAGGAGAACACCAGGGATGGGAAAGAGTTATTCAAGTTAAGGCATAGCCACAGCATGGAAACAACTGGGTATAAACTGCTCAGAAATAAAATTAAACTGGATACTGGAAGAAGTTCTGTTCTGGATATGTTTTTATAGGAGAAGTGAGAAGGAGTTTATGAAAGAGACAGCAGATTCCAAAGAAAGAATAAATATTCCTCAGGGACTCTCTCAAAAGACAAATGTAACAAAAACAAGCAGGAAGATTAAAATCCCCCCAGGAGGTTTGTACAGGAGAGAGCTGAGACTGAGCTCATGGTATGAAAGCATCATGCCACAAAGTAGAGGCTCTTGATTATGGTCATTTGTAACTTGTTCACAGCCCTTGGCTCTGCTTGCTGTGGACCCAGCAAGAGGCAGGAGAAGATGGGATGCTGTTCCCCTGGAAAACAGCCTGCCAACGGGTGTGTTTGGTCTCAGGTTAGTGGTGATCTCACTGCTCTCCTTCTTCGGTGAAACAGCTCCTTTATTTAGTGGCAGCCAAAAAGGAAAAAGAAACAGAGCAGAGCACAGGACAAATAATTAAAAACTGAGTTGAGAGGCTAGAAGGATATGGAGGCATTCCCAGGACATTTCTATTTCCTATGATAAAGAGGCTGATGCTATTTGATAGAGAAGAGTGGGCAAGAACAGCGAGGGATAAAGCAAACATGAGGCACATCCTGAAGAGGAACAAAGAACAAAAGGTTTGGGGCAGCGTGGGGGCGAGCAGAGAAGCAGCCTCCTGCTGTTTGATCCCATCACATCCTGGCACAAGGGGATCAGTTTGCATTTCCTAAAAATAAACAGAATGGCAGTGAAGTGGCATCTGACCACAGCTCAGCATATGTGTCCTCCTCATGGAAACACCCCGAAACCATCCGGATTGAGGGAGTGGACAAGACACCCACGTGTGCACACACAGCAGCCACAGCTCTCCACACATTTATTATAAAAAAATCACATGCTACAGCAAATCCTGTACTGCAGCAAAAGCAAAACCCATTTTCTTCCAGCTCCTCTCCAAAGAACTTAAAAATCCATCACCTTTTGTGCGCAAGATGTGCCCCTTGCATCAAGAAAAGGGTGCTAAAATAAAGGTTTCTTTTACGGTACAGCGGGTTCCCAGTTGTAAAGCAGGAACATGAATTCCAGATATGCCAAACAGCCTGGAATTCCTTAGGTTTCAACATTCCCACTCTCTCCTTCTTTGAACAGTCATTTATTTTGATCCTTTTCTGTACCTCTTTGTTGCATTTCAGCTTTTGATACCCGTGGACAACTTCTGTGTAAAAAGTGAATTTTGAAATTGTCTCCGAATATGCTGAATTTCTTTACCCTAAAATTCACAGGGGGTAATTCATGTCCTCAGTCTATGCTGGGTCTAAGGGAATCTTCTGCATTCTGAATGATAACTACCCAGAAAGTATTTTTCTAACCCCCTACGCAGAAGCTTGGCCCTGAGCGTGTGAAGGTAGCCTTTAGACTCTTGATAAATTTGGGATCAGCCCAAAGTCTTAGCCAATAGGTTTTCTGGGTGTGGGAAGGACTGTAATTGTTTCTTGGGATAAGCCTCAAAGACTGCACACGCAGTGTTGAGAAATGGATGCATTGATCACAAACTTGTATCTGATTTTAGAAACCAATAAAGCATGTACCATAAACCAGTAACCTTATTTCATGGCATGTTCCTGAATATCAAAGCACAGAATGGCATAATGCCTTTTTTCATTTGTTCCCAGAAATTAAATTTTACTGATAATCCAAGATATAAATGAATGCTTCTCCTTAGAAGCCACTGTGACTCACAAGATACATACATCAGGAGAATTGCATTTAAAGAACTATTAAACAGCTTTAAATCTTAATGCAGACACAATAACCCTTAAGTCAGTGGCCTGGAGAAGAAGAATTCAAGCACACTTTATGAGAGTTTGTCACTGGCTGACTAAAATGCCAGAATATCTTAAAACATTACAGAATCACAGAATCACTAGGTTGGAAGAGACAGAGGGCAATTGTTCAGGAGGGGGTGACTGCCAATGGCTGCCTGGCCAGCCTCAGGAAAGAATGTGTGTTTTGGTTTGGTTTTGAAATGCCTACAAGGTTTAGCTGATGAATGCTCTTCTCATCTGCCAGGAAGTTCTCCACCTCTTTTAAAGCTGACATGAAGCAAACTGCTAAAATGAATAGAATTAAGCTTTTCAATGACATCAATTTTTTCCTCCTCTTTTGAAGCAACTCTAAACTGATAACTGTGGATTAAAATGTGGAATCTGGGTTTTTTTTTTTTCAGCATCCAAGAACTGCAGCTCAGATGGGAGCAGTGGTAGGTGCAGGATTCCCATGGCTTTTCCTAAGTCAGCACCTAAGGGCTCAGACCACCTGCACAGCACCTGAAGGCAAGTTATTCAAGGTAATTAGCCTGAAAATCTCCACTTGCTGTCAGCCTTCTCCCTCATTCATATCAAACGCTGAGCTGTCACAGAGGAGCTGTGACAAGCATTCATTGTAAATATGAGGGCCTCTTCTTTTCTCCAGAGCTGTACTGGAGGATTTACCCTGTTTCCAGGATGGACAAAAGTCTTAGGAATACCCCCAGCAGCTACAAATGGAGTACCTCAGGTAACACCAAAGTGCTGATATTTTGAATTGGTTTCTATTGTGTCCTGCAGCACAACCCCCACTTTTGGTCTGTTCCTATCTGTGACACCATTCACCCTCATGGGACATGAAGACATCAAAATTGAGGCAGAGGGAGGAAAGTGCTTCGGGGTAAGCAAAGGTGGGGCAGCGGAGGCCGCCAGATCCTGGTGCAGGGAAGTGTGGTTGAACATGCTCCTGTGTCTCACAGGTTGAATCCATCTCTCTCTCTCTGCTGCAGAAGGAACAACCAGCTCAGAGGGTTGTGTACAACAGCAGAGCCTGGCAGGGTGCTAAACTCCTGTGAAATAATGGGCTTTCTCATGTTGGAGGTTGAAATCCTTTGTCCTTCCCTGTGGAACGTTTTCCCTCATTTGAACGCTTTCTCAAGCTCTGGCCTAGAGGGCTCTCATTGTCCCCTGGCTGTGATGCCTTAGGATTTTAGCTTTTACATTTTTCAAATCCTGTCCTGCATTAGTGTATAACTCCAAACTCCAGTGTTAGTTCACTGTCTTTACATTTTAGTCAGACAAAACAACCCCTCTAGGCCTGAAATCCAAGGACACCCTACTGCCTCAGGTCCTTGTCCTGGGGTGACTTTATGATGTTTGTATCCTCAATTGTTCTGTTTATGTTATGTATTAAGTTCGGCACCTTTAGGACTGGTTCTGAGAGCGAAGGGGGAAAGAAGAAGCTGCAGGTTTTTTTTAAGAAACAGCATTCACTCCCCCACAGCTCTCCCTGGACTGTGTTGTCTGCAGCATGGACAGACAGTGGGATAGAGGTCTCCTTTGCTTTTAGTTAGTTTTTAGCTAACTGGGGCAGGGAAGTTCCCTGGACTGTGGTTTTTCTTTTTTCTTGGATCTATTCAAACCTCCTCTGGACTGAAAACCCAGAAAACCCCAGGAGTTCACCGGGTATGGCCCACCAGGGCCTGGGCCTCGGCACTTTCCAGCGGCACTTTCCTAAACCAGGACAGCCCCAAAAAGTATAAACAAAAGTTGAATTGGAGGAAGAACCAAACTGGGGGTGTTTGACTTCATTACCTGTAGCTGTAATTGAAGGATTAATCCCTGATATGTAAATGGACCAAACTTATAATTGTCTGAAAGTCTCATGCCCATCATCCAGCTTGGGTGTAGCCTTGGAGGCCTCTGACGGCCCAAGGTGTACCCAGTGAAGGTCTTTAACAAATATCCATTTTATTCTCTAAACTTGTCTAGCCCCCGTTCTAGGTAGCCACTCCAAGGCATCAGCTGTGTCAGGGGACACGTGTTAATCCTGACACGTGTGATAAAGCTGAGCTCAGGGGCATCCCCACCTGGTCCAGCCATGGGGACATGGACCTCTCAGGAGTCCTGGGCTGGCTCGGTGATGCTCAGCCCCTGGACAGGGATTGCCCCTGCTTCTGAGGGCTGGTGTGGCCTGGGACAAGGCTCTTGTGTCCTGAGCCTTATCATTGCAGAGGTGCTGAGCTCAAGAGGCCAACAATCCTCGTGGAGTGGTTTGACAGCTGCTGGGAAGGATCCCTTTGCCCCAGACGTGTCCTCTCCCTGAGAGGAGGGGCTGCCTCATCCTCATAGGTGTTGGGCTCCTCCCACAGAGGAGTTGGGAGATGCCTTTTTCTGCCCTTTAGAACTGGTTTCTGCTCTGGTTTTGGGGAGCATCAGGTCTCCCCACTGTTCTGGCTTTCAGCCTGGTATCTATCAACCACTCCCCCCCCCAGCTTTTGGAAGGGAAGGCATGCCAAGGTAGTTTCCTGTAAGGAAGCGTAGCTCCAGGGTTTATTTCAGTGGCACATTATGATGATTTTTCTCTTTTTTCAAGAAAAAGAAATGTTTAGAAACATGCCTAAGCTACAGATTTCAGATTAGGATACATATTTTTTTTTTAATACCCTAAAGTTGGGAAGTGCTTGCCCTAGAGCAACTGTTGGACTGCCTTCAGCCTTCTAAAATAGCCCTGCCCAAAATCCAGACTCTGAACCCCACCCTTCAATCTCATGCCTTTCTTTAACAAAAGTGGAAATAGAAATAAAATCTCATTTTATCTGAGATTTTCTCTTCAAAACTCGTACAATATTTTTAATTTTGCTTTCTTAATAATTCATGGCTGCTAAAAAAATGGGTCTTTTGACCTCTTTGCCCTCTCAATCAACAGTTTTCCAAGCCTTGTCTGTCAGGGGTTAAGGAAAGGAGGCCTGAGAGAAACTGCCACTCATTAACTGTAACAGCCAAAATCCTTGAAATTGCTATTGAGCTTGGAACTTTGTGTGCTATTGTTCTTTGCTCCTCTGCTGGAGTCTTGAACGATGGTGGTTTGGATTGAAACATTTTTGGGCAGGTCCTTGGAAAAACAATGGGAAAAAGCCCTTTTAAACCACCCTGTGAAAGCCAGCAATGGCAACACTGACCAGAACTCACAAATTTTATTTCGTGCATCTGGAACCGAGGAGAAGCTTTCTCCCAGGTTGATGGCAAAAATCCACCTGTCTGCCAGGGCTCAGGGACCAAACTCTTTCCAGGCATAAGAGCTAACTAATGCTGCAGTACACCTTTGCAGGTGACAGGATTAAACATACATTTTTGGGCAACCTCAAAATGCTCTTGTTGGGACCCTTGAAGGCTGCTGTGCTTCAAGGAAGTTATCCCCAGCCCAGTTCCCTATGGAGCAGCACTCCAGTCTCCAGCAGAAATGTATTCCTAAGCATGGGATAGGTGGAAATTACTTCCCTCCCTCTTTTATCAGCCATTGCAACTGGCACAGCTCAGCTACAAGAGAACCCTGGAGTCTCAAATGACCCTGGATGAACCTTGTCATAAAATAATAACAATAAAAACAGTACAGGAATATGAATCCTGTAAATCACTGACCTCTTCTGAGAGTAAACTGGATCTCTTTTAACGTTTTTAAGATTCATTTAGCACTGTCTTTATGGCCGGTTTGTATGTCATCATGGCATGGACAAGTCTTCAGCTGAAATGAATCCCAGAGCCTCCACTAAAACTGTCATTTCACTTTTGATTTACAGTCTCCTGAGTGAGACAGTCCCTGTGCTATTTCTATTCAGATAAGGAACTTGAGAAAGTTGTTATCAGAGCATATAACACTCTAATTATTCTGACATTGGAGGCAGATTAGAAAGCAGATCTTTGGAAGCCTCTTGAATTGGACTGATGCTCTTTGAATTGTAAATATCTTCTGACTTGCAACTGTGATTGCACTTGCAAATTTATTAGGCCCTTAATGTTATTTCAGCATGCCTGAATAGCTGATTTTATTTGCTTGCTTTGTGATTAAAACTAATGGGAGCAGACCACAACTTCATGCTGTGTTTCCATATAGCAGAGTAATTACGGAACAGGCTTTGAAAGTACATCTGCAATGCAGGTATTTCTCTGTCAGGTTTTTACTAGGGATTATGGCCACTTTTTTGCATGTATACTGACTCTCCATGTGTTTAGAGCATCCAGGGAGTTTGATTATCCCTTAAAGCACGGCCAGAACACCTGTCAAAATACCACTTCTGTTCTTGGAGATTAAGAAGTAATTTATTTCTTGCCATTTGCTAACTTATTCTTAGCATGATACCCCTGTGCTGTATTTGATACGGACATATCTGTAGCTGACAAATTTCATGATAAACCTGACAAGAGCATTTTTGACAGAATCCAGCTCTGGCTTGATCGTGTGTCTGGACATGAGAGAAGCAGTAAGAGGGGGAAAGGTAGCAAAGAGAGAAGGAACCAAAGACCTGAGCTGCAGCCAGAGATATACTTAGAGCCTGACCTAGAGAGAATAACACAGAAGGGGACAGAGAATATGGGTGAGCAACTGCTTACAGTAAGACCAGATGTTGTCCCCACATGTTATTTGAATCCTGCTCTGTTCAGAGAAACTGGGTTTGGTTAATAAAGAGGATTTGTGTTCATAAAGAGGTTTTGATCATTAACTTTGAAAAATAACTAAAGTGAGTTTCTTCTTTTAATGGAAACAGCCAGTAAGACCCCCAAAACCATTGAACTGCTGGGAGACAGCACTGCAAGGTCCACTCAGGGCTTCAGCAGCACGCAATGACTTCACCCCTGTTCTCTTGGACCTCCTGTGGAAGAGCAGAACGGCTGAGAGGAGGCTGAGGAAAAGCAGCCACTTCCCTGTGTGTGCAGCCCCTGCCTGGAGCATCAGAGAGCAGCAGATGGGGTGGGGAGGTGAGCCAAGGAGCTGCTGAGGTGTTACACAGCCCCTCGAGCGAGACGTGCCTGGCCAGGATCACCCAGGACATGTGTCCCACCACCAAAGCAGTGGGGCTGTAAATCCTTGCACGGACTGGACAGCGAGCTGTCTGAACACATGGAAAAGGAGCATCAGCCCCTGGTCTGGGGTTGTTGATAATGGCCAGAAATGCTCATTTTAGAAAATGAGGTAAGTGTAATGTTACTAGAAAGTGGAGAGCTTCCAAGTCTGATCCTGCCTCATGCCCCTGCTGCTCTTCAGCTTGGGACTAGAATTTAGGAGCAGGCTTTACCCTGCAGCAAATGTTTACTGTGATGCTGTGGTCCCTCACAGGAAAGGAGGGTTTGTGGTGGAAATGATGATGGAGTATGAAGTGCCACGGTGCTTTGTGAGCAGCACAGCTACAACAACAGCCCCCATAGCAGTAAATAGGAAAAAGGTCCTCTCTGTCCAGATGGGGAGGCAAGAGATATAACCCTACTGTACGTAACACCAGAGACTTTCCAAATCCTACTCCAAAGCTTTTAATCCCTTCAGTCCTAAACGATTCAAAATTACATCATCATTTCCTCCCTTTCAGACAGAGCTTTGCCCCCTCTGCTTCTTAGCTCTAGTGCAGCTTAATAGGACTCATACTTCTTCATCCTAAATGGAAAAATGTATGTCAAGGCAAAACAAAGCATAGTTTCTAGATCTCCACAGGGGGCAAGGGGGGTGTCCCATAAATCTGTGTGTGATTAAAGGCAGCTGCAGATTGACATGGACAGTTTGAGCCTGTCAGTCCCTTGTGTGATGGATGGCTGTTGGAGCAAGCCAGCAGTGGCAAACTCAGGACAATGAATTTCCTGCACTTCCTAATCTCATTGCTGAGGACTGGGAAATAGATGCCTAATCAGCCCTCTATTGGTAAGGGCCATAACCCAAATCCCAGCACAAGCACTGCAAGTTTTCAGCCTGGCCATTTATTCTCAGCTCTTTCAATCTCTTGTTTCAATAGCAGCAAATGTGTAGAAGTACAACGAATTCCTTTCTGGTAACCTGAGAATATCGGCTAATGGAAAAAACAAAAAGTGCTCTGCAACTATATTAAATTTTCAGGGATTTTTCCCTCCTGCCCCCAGCTGGCTGATGTTAACATTTTTTCCTATGTCCTTGAGATTGCAGCAAACAGCTTGCAGGGAAAAGACAAACCAAACAGCTTGAACCACATCCTCAGCTGGCACAAAGAGATGCAGCTCTCCTTTTTACACCAGCTGAGAAGCCAGGGTACTGCTGCTTTTATATCAGATTCACAACAGAGTTACCGTCATAAAAGTAAGATACTGAGATGAGTTTTGCTCCAAGTGACATCATAAATTTGTGGGGATCAGGAAATGTCTTGGCAGAGCTGAATGGGGTGCTGTGCACAGAGCCCATTTGGCACCAGCAACTAAACCCAGGATCTGTGGGGATGCATCCAAGGACACAGTCTTGCATTTTGTCTCCTGATTTTATGAACATCAGACTGATCTGTGTGTTTAGAAATGGAAGTAGGAAAAATAATGATGAAAATGCACATCCAGTATTATGGTTGCAATTTGGGTTATCTGGCATGTTTCGTTATTAAAAAATGAGTGGTTTAAGAAGAATAGAATAGAATAGACTAGACTAGAATAGACTAGACTAGACTAGACTAGACTAGACTAGACTAGACTAGACTAGACTAGAATAGAATAGAATAGAATAGAATAGAATAGAATAGAATAGAATAGAATTAATATTCCAGTTGAAATGTACCTACAATGCTCGTCTGGTCCAACTATCTGACCACTTCAGGGCTGACCAGCCTGAATGTCCAAATGGCTGCTAAACACTGAAAGATTTGGAGCATCAACCCCCTCTTTAGGAAATCTGTTCAAGTGTCTGACCATCCTCTTGCTAAAGAAATGCTTTCTAATGTCCAGTCTAAACCTCTTCTGGTACAGCTTTGAGCAATTCCCACTTGTCCTGTCACTGGATACCAGGGAGATTAATCAATAATTTTCATATAAAGAGTCACAGAATGGTTTGGTTTGATGATATTGGTAGTGTCCAACAGCATGTGGAAGGAGGAGGTGGCAACTAATCTGAGGTGTGAATTTAGGGAACTTTGCTGCTGGGCACTAGGGACCCTACAGTTTCAGAGTGTGAAGTTTATGAACAGGAGTTAGGGGATTACAAGTTTGGATTAAGATACAACTCCCACATCTCTCAAAGGTGCTGTAAATACTTATATTTTGTCTGGGAGAAGAGATACTTGGAGAACTGAAAGTCTGGGGCTTAAAATGTGCAGAGATCCCAAGTTACCAGGGATGTACTGATGTCAGTAAAAGCTAAAACAAAAGACCCTATTAAAGTAAGGAGGATTCTAATGTGCTCCAGAAGACCTTTTGGAAAAGCTAATTCCAGAATTCAGTATCTGCTAACTGAAGATCCCACAGTTTGCATTTGGGGGCCTGAAAATTACTATGTGGAATTTGGAAGCCATGTTTTCAGAGGTGAATTTGAAAGGCAAAACAAAGTTAAGGAACCTACAAAATTGCTGTTTTGTATAAACTGATTAGTAATTGCTTTTTGAGCAGTGTCTCTCTCTTCTATATTTTAACAGAACCGCAATACATATTCCAAATGGCTGGAGTATAAAAAAACCTTGGCCAGAAAATCAGGCCTGGCAGCAATTTGTTTCAGGACTTTGAAAATGAGATTAATGAGGAAGAAGGTGTTGAAAAAGGGGGTCAGAGAAGATGGGGATTGATGCTATTGTAGCACAGACATCCTTGTACCACTTACCAGGATTTCCTGTTTTTAATTTGTTTTTGTATTGTTTTATTCACCTGGAAAGGAAAAAACCCTGAAGTTCATGCACTTCATTGGAACACACTGGTCTCAAAGAGATGTTTGCTATTTTCACAGGGGGATGGTTACTACTTGGCACCTATTCTAAATTCAAAATGCATTGGGTCAAACTCATCTGTGTTGTAGCCTTCTCAAATTGCAGCATTTCCAGTCAGGATGCATTTGGCCCAGTGTGCTCTGCCTGTTTTGGCTTCAACACTTTATGAGATTGTTAGTTCCATATCCCCTGAAGAATTATATTCTTCCTTGGGCACAGAGCCCACTCAGATCTCTGTGTTTCACTAGACCAGACCATAAAGAATAGGTACAAACCCTGCACAGGAACTTCACTCATCCTATCAATACCATTTCGAGCTGCCCTTGGAAAGAACATATTTAGTGATGGGCTTGGTGTGCTCTTCCCAGTCATAAAATATCTGAGGATTGAGTCCTTCCACACAGCTACCCTTAATTTGGGGGATAAAGTCCTGCCAACCACTTCAGCACAGTGCCCATTAACCAGTGTAGTTACAGCACTGTTCTGCTGTCTGGGAAACATCCTGCACGTCAGCACCTCCAGCCTGCCCAGTGTTCAGCTCCTGTTGGGAATCCTCCAAAGCAAACTCCTCCATTCCCCTTCCCAGGGCCACACATTCCTTGTTCCTGAGCTGCACAGGGCTCAGGCAGTGCTCCCCCCATACATCAGCATAGAGCCACTTACAGACAGATGGGCAGAGGCGAGGAACTTTGGGCAGTGGGAAGTTTGGATAATGTGTGGATCTCATGTGGCAGATTCAAACATCACTACACCAGTGTGGAATAATTTCTGTAGCACAACCCTACAGATTCCTGAGGTACAAGGAGGAGAAGAGGGCCACAAGCCAGTGCTGTGTGCCTTACACTGTGTGTACACGACTTTTCTGAGCTCACTCTGCAGATTACAGTCCAGAAAGTCTGAAATGACCCTCTACACAGAACTCCCCCCAAATCTCCCTTGGTCATGCAGGTCTGGAATGGCTCCAAACACTTGGGAAAGGAGAAATAACAAATAAGAGCTTTTCTGTCATGTTTCATTGCTGTTTGATGAGAAGTCTTTGTCAGGATCAAAAACAGAGCCTGCTGTGATTGGGGTTCTAGACTGGCATGCAAAGAAGCATGCATGAGGCCTCTGGGCATTGTTTTTCTACAGCCTTGAGTAAATCACTCCTTTCTCCTTTGCAGGAAGCATTTGTAGCCTGCTTCTATCTCTCTTACCCTGGCAGACTCAAAGGTGCTTTGTCAAGGCCATGGTTTAGAAAGTGTTAAGCAGATTTGGCCAAGGCCCATAGATGCTCCTGTAACACAAGGCAGGAAGAGCAGCAGCATTTAATGGGATTCTCCCTCAGGAATGACAGAGGAAGAGAGAACTTTTCTGGAGCTGAACACTGCCATAGTCTGTATTACTACAAAACTAAACTGAAGGTCAAGGTAAATCTGGTTTCTTTTATTGCCTTTATTAAAGGCAAAAAATCTGATAACTTCTAATAAGCATGAAATGTAAATCTAAATTTCTTAAGCATCATAAACTGGCCTGGGAGTAGCCTGTGCAGTTTTCAGTGTAAGAACCAGGCTATAACCCCTCCATAGGCAATACAATTAATCAAATAATACAATTATGCTAAGCTAGTGCTGATGATCATTTCAAGGGATAAGTATAGTTATTCTGGCTTGCAAATAAAAAACAAAAGTAGTTGAAAGTTAGAACACAGAGCAAATGGACTACTCTGAATCCTCCCTCTATTGTTAAACTGTACAAATCTATTGCTTTTCTAATAAATATTCCCAGAGCAGAGTATTTTCTTGCCAATATTTTCAGCAGTGGAAGCCAAGCCAGAAGGTTCTGAAACCAACATATTGGCATGGGTGTTTTTTTTCTCCTTCTTCTAATATACCATGGAATCTAGTTAAATATTTTTCCACTTCTTACTTCTCTCTGCGTCTTCTGGAGAAAATGTGAGTCCTATTTCCTCATAAAAATATCTTAGCAGTTGACAGGTTGGGTGTCTTTGATCCTGAAATGTTTTTGGATGATTTTTCTCCCCCACTTTGACTTTGTAATATAACGCTCCATAAAAAGTATATGCATATATGCAACTTTAAAAGGGGATCCTTATTTGAAATTAAACTTTTACACCAATTAACCTCCTCCCAGTGCTCCATAAAGTGCAGTAAAAACAGTGCTCTTACAGAGACCCTTGCAATTCTCAGATTGATGCCTCCCTGGCTGTGGAACCCAGAACATCTGCTTTAAATTAGCTCTGATGGAAGGTCTACTTGTAAATGCATGACTTAATCAGCCTTACTAAAGTAAATGGCACATACTGTAGCAGAGGGTGCTTCAGAGTCAGACTCAAACCTGTCTTTCTTTTGAAGCAGAGAGGGGGGAAAAAGGAGGGGCGCAGAGGGGGCAAACTTTAAACCAAAGGCAGTTTCATTTTTTTTTTTTTTGTCTTTTATGAGCTGACATGAGCAGACGTGTGGCTGTACCATAGCCAGTCTAACTCCCAGCACCATGTGCAGCTGTGCAGGGCAAGCCTGCCTTGCTCCTCCCCATCCTCATGTACCCACGCTTCCAGGCAGCCCCAATTTAGGTGGAGGCTGCAGAAAATTCCATGCAGGCGTGCTGGGAAAACTCCTCCTTTGCCTGGAGGCTCTGAGCATCCTTGAGAGTGCCCAGTTTGTCCTGAGGGAAGTCTAAGGGCAGCTAATCCAGCCAGTTTTGCCCAAGGATGAGTCTCCCTGTATTGCCCAGTCCCTGCTAACCCTCCCTGAGCAAAAGGAGCCACAGGCTTCCTGTTGGCTTTTAACAGTGGGGATTGTGAAGGGTGAAGAGTTGCAGAAGGTCCTTATGAGGCTGAGTGACTGGGCAATAAAATGACAGATGAAATTCAGTGTATATAAACAGAAAGCGATTCATGTGGGGAAAAACAACCCCTAGATTCATTATAAAATGATGGGCTCTGAGCTGACTATTACAACTAAGAAGTGAATCTTGAATGAAAACATCAGTTCAGGGCTCAGAAGCCACCAGAAAAAAAAAAAAGTAAATTGAATGTTAGGAATTATTAGGAAAGGAATAGAAAACAAAACAAAAATAATTTCATCACTTTCTATGGCCATGGGTCATTCACACCTCAAATAATCTATGTTGTTCTGTCCCCTCATCTGAAAAAAAAAGTAAACTGGAAAAGGTTCTAAGAAAGGGTAAAAAGGGTGATCAGAGGCTTGGAATAACTTCCATATAAGACACAACAGAATCTGGAAAAGGGACAGATTGGGAGTAGGGGTATGCCAGAGATACAGAGTACCACAAATGATAAGGAAGGGTTAAGCAGGGATAAACTGTTCACTGTCTTTTTCCTGGAAGTGTTCAAGACAAGGCTGGATGGGGCTTGGAGCAACCTGGTCTAGCAGAAGTTGTCCCCGCTCATCACAGGGGGGTGGAAATTGATGATATTTAAAGTCCTGTTCAACCCAAACCATTCTGTGATTTTTCCAGCACAAGAACAAGTGGCCATGATAAAGAGCTTGTAAAATCCAGGTGAAAAACAACAAGAGTTTTTCTTCACACAAAGGTAACAGAGCTGTAGAATCCCTGCCAGGAGAAGTTACGGATGCAAGAAGTTTAGTGATTTCAGGAGAGAATGGTGAGACTTTAGAAGGGATGAATAGGGTAGGGGATCAGTAGATAGGACCTAGAGAAAATACTGACAGATGAGCAGAACAGCCTGAGCTGTTTAAGTGTCTGTCCATCATTTCCTCTAGCCTTTGATCAGCATTGTGGTGCACAAAAACCTCAGCATCCAAAACCTGGAGTGGCTACTCCCATTCACTTTCTGCACAGACACACCTTCCACCCCACAGATGGATTCAGAAACCCTCCTGATACACCAGGCTACCAAAAGGCTTAGATTTTATTTCTTCTAAAAAGGAAAGCTCTTCAAGTTCAGCTTGTGCAAGTTTGGCAAAGCAGCTTTGTCTTCCCTTTCCTCTGTTGAGATGCCTGAGACTCTGTCTGAATTACTCTGCTCATTGCAACACAAAAATCCAGTTTCTGTGAAAAGCCCCCTCTCCCTCTGCTGGCTCCACTCAAACCAGGATTAAACCAGAGTTCAATGGGAGCTTTCAAACCCCAGCATTTTCTGGGGGCCTGCTCTCTGCTCATCTGTCATTTCTTTACAGCTCATTTTTAGAGGCATTTGTTACAAGTCACTCTCTGGCTACACCCTTTTTAATGTCATAAATCTGTTGCCTTTGGCCTGCCTGGACACTGCCCAGTCCTCCAAGTGCCATTACTACCAGCCCTCCAAAAATGCAGCAGACTGAGTCATACCTCAGGAAAAGGTCTGTAATTGTCCAATTTCATGTTATTTCTTTTCCATTAGAAAGCCAAACTAGAGGTGATCATTTACATTTTTGGGGTAATATATATTCTAAAAAAGGCCTTGTTGCAGTTTTCTTTTCTTCCTCTTCCACTTCCTTTTTTGGTTTATTCATTATATGTGATTCTAAAAACCCATTTATTTAGCATTAGTTTTTTACTGTTAGAGAATGGGAGACATATTGGTTGGTAGCTGTTCATGTGAAGTTGTTTAAATAGTACTTTAAAAGACATTAAGCAGCATGTCAAATCAAAAACCACTCAGACACATGCATTTGGAAAGATACTGACTAGACTCATATTTCCTGTATTAAAATACTTGTATAAAAATGTGTTCTTTTCTGATTTATCAAACAAGCAAATGACCCTCTGGAGAGTTTCTGGTTCAGACATGAATACCTAAGCAAAATCTTGGTGAATCATTTGAACTTGCTAGAATTTTTCCATATGAAGACTATTATAAATGTTTCAATATTATGGTGTGATCTTTTTCAATACACGCCTGAAATCTGTATCACTACAGTGTTGGCTCTTGAGATTTAAAAGGAAAAATGCACACAAAACCATCAAGATGTATGGAGAATATCAATTCCTTACACAAATCTGGTTTGTTACACACTGACAAAATGGTTAGCTGAACTTACCTCCTTGGCTCAGCACCATAAAATTTAAGCTTTAATTGTAATTTAATTATAATTTAAGCTTTTTTTCCATTTCACATAATTGTTTTGCACATTTAGGGACAAGGAAACACATGGGTGAGACCCACTGAGCAGATCTTAGTAGATAATTTGACCCATCTGTAGGATTTAGGAGTAGTTTGGGAGATGTCCTTTTTTGGGATATTTTAAGCTATTTAAAAGCCACGCGTCTAATTCAGCCCTCAGATATAGATGCATTAAAAAACTCTACTAGATATTGTAAGAAAGGCAGGGAATTGTGGCAGACATGGGAAAATCAGAGAAAAAAGAGAGAGGAAAATGTAGAGATTTTGGCTTGGACCAAGAATTCAGGTCCTGATCTGAAACCCAAGGGGATGACACAAAGATTCCTGTTGTTCTCAAAAAATTTTGGATAGTATTTCCTAATATTACCTAAAAAACATTAGAGGCAGAGAAGCACTGAGATAACATGGACGACATTTACTGTGCCTGATGCAGATTTAGAAGGATTTTATTTTAAGCCTCAATAAAGCTGAGAGAGAGACATACAGTGATGATAAATATGTGTGGATGATAAATGTGTGTGCATCTTTGCACATACATATTTATAATGGGTTTTATGGAATTACTGCCTTGCTCTGAAGCCAGAGAGGAGTTTGCTCCAGCCCCAGAAGTGGCCAGCCCAGAGGAAGAGTGATGGGCTGGATTTACTTCTGGTCCCTCACCTGTTGAGAAGGAGGTCAAAATGAGTCCAATACCAACCTTACAATAAGACTGACAGAGGGAAGAAAAAAACCCCAGAATATATGATCTCTGTGCCTTCATTTTTACACTTCTAAAATACTTCCATAATCCAAGCATTTGAACACCAATTGATTTTGGATACTTTAACAAAATATCTCTTTTAAAAGCCATTTGTTTTAGGACAGTGAACCAGATAGCACAGGAAGCAGCTCAGAGAGCAGCTGAAGGAGCTAAATTAGAGGAATTTATGGTGCTACCTCCACAGCAGAAGGAATTTCTGAATTCAGGATGCTGTGCCACACCATGGATGGAGCTGTAAACTGGATTTAGAGAACTTCCCTTGTCCTGCAGGGAGGGTTAAGAGATGAGATGGGAGACTGCACATGCCACTTGGGTCCTGCTCAGGGATTTGCATCATGGTCTGGGCAGCTCTCTTGAAATCAGGACTGCAAGTTCAGCTGTGTGGTGATGGGGAGAAGGGGTCTGCTTGCCAGGATTTCACAGCTTTTGCTCTTCAGGTAAAGGTTTAACATAAGGGAACGCAATTACTTTTAACAGGCACAGCGGAATCGCAGCTAACCCCACACAGAAGTCAGATGGGATCATTATTTCTCTTCCTTCAGGTTTTTGGGGCAAGCAGGTCCTCCCTTGTTGTGTCAGAGCTACGATAAACTCAGGGCAATTTTTGGCTGTAAACAGCAGCAGAACAGAATCACCTTCATCCCTATTCCCACCATCCACAGTGGTCTCTTCCCATGGGATTCACATCTCCAGCTTGTTCATCACAGTGGGCTCAAACACAGATTGTTCCAGGGTGGCTTCAGAGTGGGGACATTGTTGATGCTTTTTAAGGTCTGTAGCTCATTTGAGTGTCCACCTTGGCTTAGCCAGGAAACCAGTGCCAGGAATTACATACATTTCTCTGGCCAGCAGTGAAAAATATTCCCTTATGGATCTTTGGATTTCTAGACCTCTGTGAAGGCAAGGCTGGTTGGCCACTTCTGGAACGACTGTTAACCACAGGATTTCATTCAGACTGTTCATAATGGAGAGGCATTGTAGGCCAAATATTAAATGCCTCCCTATAAAAATTGTCTCTTGTAAGTGTTAGTGCCAGCATGTGAGAGCTTAGCTGAAATATCCTGCAGTTCTGCATCTGACATGGGCGTACCTTGATATCCCTCATCAACTGATACCTGGTTTATACTCATCTGCACAGTGATCTTTTTCTGTGTTACTGAAACATGAGCACACCTAAGTCCATGTGAGTGTGTCTATCCATGTGCTTCTGCAAGTGTAGGAATGAACTCCATTTCTGTGTCTCTCTCCATCAGAAGGGCTGATTTCCTGCACTTAAGGTCCACCAGGAGTTTATCTGACCCTGCAGCTTGAGAAGTCCAGAGTTATGAGTTGTAATTCGGGAACTTCAAGGTCTGTAAACCATCAAATATTTTGCTATTGCCTTTGTAGCTCTGTATTTGCCTTCCCTCATGGAACTCACTGCTTTCTCTTGGTAAAAATCTGTGCTGTGGTGGATAAAGTATGTCAACTGTCTCTGTGTGTGGAGTGAATGGAAGCTACTCCAGAGTTCCCCTTTCAGTGAGAGGGCTTTGAGACAGGAACATAAATCTTTGAAGTATGTGTTGAGCCAGCTGCTGCATCATTTAAAAATAGTCAGGTTGGTGCCAACAAGACAGATCACTCAACTTGGGGGCCATAAACAGAAATCAAAGGCATGCATTAGCAATGCCCCAGTGTTTGTATGGTTCCATGACGAGCCCTCTGCCCCTTCCAGCACATATGTGATGGTGTTAGAGAAGAGCCTGCTGTCACTTCTACCACAGATCAATGTCACCCAGCCTGGGAAGGTGCTGTATGTTGAGGGTTGTGTGAAAGGGGAAAGTTCTGACTTTTTACGTTAGATTGCAGCCAGTTTTCTCAACTTCACAATAAAAGACAGGTTTTAAGAGTCCTAATAGCCCCAACAGCTCTTCCATTTGGGTATTAAATACTTGAAAAGGGTCAAAACCTATGAAGTGGTCAAAGGGAACAGAAACAAGGTCAAAAGTTTAAGCCATGATACACGGTGGGCAGGGAGAACTCATATTTTAAGGAGTCTAGACAGCATATTAGCAGAGAAAGCTTACTGTGTTGTACTCTGTTTATGGGAGTTTTCCATAAACTGCAAAAATTATTAGGAATGCAGCATAACCAAAGCTTTGCTTTTCCCTGTTGAGAATAAGCTGCTGTGCAGTTTTATGTTCAAAGAGCATGGCACCTATACCCACTTAATTCAAGTACAAGGGACACAGGGCCTTAGGGAAAAAGATGGGGAAAAAAAGTTTATTTAAGATGTTTTTTTTCCTGCTAAAAACCCCCCAACATTAATTTATGTATCTGTCTGGAGACAGGTATAACCTAGCTGTTGGTGCTTTATAGCAGATTTAGGAGGCCATTGCACCACTTGGGCACCTGTGATTTTTATGTTCATGCATATATATTTTCTTGTTTTCAGAATGAAAAATATGAAGTCCTGATTCATTTACTTTGCTCGGCTTGTTTCAAGCTTTTCTCTTTCTTTTTTCTCGCTGCATAAAAAGCAGCGTATATGACATTTTCAGTCCATAAATCTTGTTTGCTATGGGCTAACTTCTGCCCACAGCTCTTATTCAGAGTAAGTTAATGAGGCCAACCTGTACCCCAGGGCAGAATTTGGACCTCTGAGGCTACCTGGGTAAGTGGAAGGAGGGATAAAGCACTGGCTTTGGACTTGAGTTCAGCTCAGGGAGCTCAGCTCCGTGATGTGACCACTGAGATCTTGGAGAAAGCTGTTTATCCCATGCTCCGTGGCTCTGCTCCATGATGGTCCTGGGCTGAAACATTTACACCCTTTATTTCCTTCAATTCACACCCTTACCTGCCCCCTTGCATCACTACAGAAGTGGACATGATCATTATTTCTGTCTGACATGACTGACAGATTCTTTAAGGCAGAGAGCACTCTTGTTCCTTTGGTTCATTTCTACAAGAAAGGAAATTTGTCTCAAATATTCTTTAATTGGTTGTGGTGTACCATACAGTTAACTTTTATTAACTCTAACCAAGGAGTCTTTCCCAAAGATAATTTGGGAAATACTGTGCTTACCTTCTACAGTTACTTGCAGATACTGAATTAAAAGGGGGGCACTGAATCAGCTGCCCACAGGTACGCACATCTAAAATACAACTGACGAGACAGTTCTGTGCAAAATGCCTCAGCNGACGAGACAGTTCTGTGCAAAATGCCTCAGCTGTTCCAGTTGTGTCTCACTTGGACCAGCTTCAGTGTCTAAACTGTGAATTCATTATCCTTGAGAAGTGGAACCTCCTTTCTGGACTCTGGCCTAGAAACCACCAGCATCAATCACGTATTCTGAGAACAGCATTCTTTGGGAATAACTTCTGAATCTTGGATCAGGAGTTTAAGATGTTGCAGTGGGATTTTCTAAAGCCCTCTTTGGAAGCTGTGCTGGGCTGGTGCAGAGCAGTTTTGCAAAGCCCAGGGTAAGTTCTGAGCCATGCGGGCCTCCTGCCTGCAGGTGTTTACTGAGGTTATACTGAGCATTTTGCCTAATCTTGCATGTATGCAAACACAGTAAGGTTACCAGGTTCAGTCTGATTGTGGCTGGGTGTGTTTTTTGTACAAGTGAGGCCATAAGGAGAGAGACTGGGAGAAATGTTGATTGAGAAAGAGGAAGGGCAGGAAGTTTGGGGAAAAACAAAGAGGTGGGAGCTATGTGAAAGAGCAGAACAAGGATTGAGAAAAACTATTAATTAACAATATTATCTATAGGAAGCATAGAAGAGTCCAGCCAGCACCACTGCTATGAGATATGCCAGATCTTACACAAATGTTATGATACAGCAAAAGAGTCTTTTGCTGTAATGCAAAATATAAATTTGTATGATATTGCTTATATGTGTGGGGCCTTCAAGCATCACTGATCAAGGACCCAGCTGCTCTCTGCCAGGATGATTGCTGGGATTTGAATCCCAAATAGGATTCATTAAAACAAAGCCAAGGTGCAGCAAGTCTGGTCACTGGGATGGGCAGGCTGAGTGCCTGCCAGGTCAGGAAGAAAAGTGAATTTTCTTCCCAAGAGAGTAAGGATATGTGAAATTCTAACAAGATAAGCTGAGGAAATTCACATGGAGAAGAAATCTCCCTGTGAAGATGAGATGAGGAAGGATTTTTAGCAATGTGCCCTGATGAGTCATTGCAACTTCTATTAATATAATTGGCACACGTGTAAATAAATTCACATGTGCTCCTCTGGAAAGTTAGCTCATGAGATCAGTCAGCAATAATAAACTAAGAAGAAATGCAGTTTCATAGAAACAGTGAGCCATGGCATTATTTTCCAGGTATTTTGGAAAGGAACTATTTCATCCTTTGCAGTGGAATAAATGGCCATGTATCTCAGGAATTCTCTTTTAGCTCTTCACAGGTATTTGCACATAGTTCCATAGAAAAGTTTGGTGAAGAAATTTGTGCGTTCTCTGATTTCTTAAAGAAAACCTATGGTATGCAGATACATGGCCAGATCTGGGAAAGCAAATCAGGACAGCACCCTGGAGGTCAGTGGAGCTTCCATACCCACCAAGGACCTGCCCATGTTCCCCAGGAGCTGGATGAAACCCTTACCTGTTCCAGGTAGTGTTAAACATCAGCATGACAATGCAGGGCTGCCTTTCCCCCCCTTGTAAAAGTCTGAAACCTGCTGCCTGTTATGCCCTTAGCCACCCATTCATAGTTCAGATACCCTTGAGTCCAACATTGTACAAGAAGAAACTTGTATTTTTTGAACAAAAGCTGCTGCTGCTCTTAGGGTGGGACTTTCCAGACTTATGGGTTATCCTAATAAAACCCAGGAATGTTTTAAAGACAGTAGCATTAGAGACCACTAACTATTTTATTGTTCAAGCCTAAAAGAAAAACCTATTATACCTCAGCTTGACCCTCTAGCTGTTTCTTTTAGCAGGCTCCTCAGAAAAGTAGAAGGGCTGAATTTTTGCAAGGGACAGAACGCATTATTTTAGATTGCATGAGTCTGGATATTTACATACAGTTTACATTACCATACAGTAAGCACATGAGAAAATCAACTGGATTTGGCCCTACCATAGCTCCTTTTTAACAGAGAGCACAGAGGAAACAATATGAATGGAGAGGACCCAATCTTGCCTGTTCAGGGTGGCTATTTTTATTTTTCTAGGTGTCTGTCCTGTCCTCATCAGCATAACATGTGAGCAAGACATGTCTAAAATACATCAAAACATGCAACCTTCCTTACACTCTTCCCATGAAAGAGACCACAGCTAATAAACAAACAGGGAATTTTGCAGGTTGAAATCTGGGTCACCTGAAACTGAAAACCTGGAACACCTCAAGGTGGCTCAGTGACAATTTCCACTGACTTAAATGGACTGACTGTATCTGGCGGATCTGGGTTTCTCGTGCCCAAGGCTGTATAAGAAGGTATCAGGTAATGAGTCAAGTTCTCTCGAGATCTAAATCACGTAATTTACTTCAATGCTTGTCCTTCTGAAGGTAATAAAACAGGTGATGTGAAAGCACCCTGTAGTCCATGGCTAGTGGCTCTTTATCCTAAACATGTGGCTTTTAATTTTACGAAACATTGATGGCAGGTTTGCACGTGGTACCTCAAATTAGATTCAGTGATCCAAATGTCTCATCTGGAGTCCTGGAAGGCCACATAGCTATGCAGAACTTCCTTCAATTGCCATAGCCTTTGCCATTAATTTTAGTTTGGTGGTCACTATGTTAGTATTTCTACCATGAAGCACTGTCTGTGGAGGATATGAACATCTAATGCAGGTTTTCAGGGACGAAGATTTAATTATTCAAGCTCTTGCCTTCTCAAAACAGCAATGTCCACGGCCCTTCAGTGCAGGGTGAATATGCAATTGGGAAGATCTGAGCCTTGCCATAAAACTCGTGTAGCCCTGACACTTGAGATGCAGGGCCAGGTTGTCCAACTCCCAGACAAAGAACTGTTGTTCAAAATACACGGAGGGAACCTGGATCTCCACATGGAATGTCCGCCGCAGCATGTGAGGTAACCTCATTTACACCCACCGTCAGTATTTGTGCTGTCTGCTGATAGGGAAGGTTCCAGGAACTGCTCTGAAAGAAGGCCTACAGAGCTGGCTCCTTGCCTTGCTTGTTTAGAGGAAAATTCCTGCCAATTTGTCTGGTTTTAAGTTATACTTCAAATAACAGAAAAAAAAAATTCGAAAGTGTTGAATACATTTTGGTCTTATTTTAAGTTGACAAATTAAAATGAAATGCTTGACATGGGATTACCTCTTAAAACATCTTTGCTTGATTCCACCTCTACCTAGGAGGAAGGAAAATCAGACACAAAAAAACAGCGACTGAGATCCAGAGATTTAAAAATCAGCTGTTGTGCTTAGTCTGATATATTCCCTGACCTACCCATATGTTTATATTCCTGCTCACACACAGACAGAATTAATTCATCCCAAGATGCAATTGTGCATCTGTTTTATATATTTGACCAGGCACTTCAGAAATATTTTTAACTTGTGGGGAGCATTTACAAGTGCAAGAGCAGGAAAGGTGACAAATAAAGGTGAGAGTATACATTTGCCAGACAAGAATAAGGAGACATAACAACTATGGACAAAAATCTACTTCTCTGTGATCCATCCTGTATGTAATCCCCAGCAGGGATTCAGTGATTTCACCTGGAAAGTATTGAGAGGTTGTAAGGAAATCCTGCCTGTTACTAGGCAGAGGTAGCAATCAGGTTGTCTGTATCCACAGCTGCAGTAGCACAAATTTGTGCTGCTTGGATTGAAGGTAATCTCAAGATGTTGTGTGAATCAGGCCAGCTTCTATGAGCTGCACATCCAAACCAGCACATGACAATATGAAGCAGTAGACAGGAACATACAAGGCTTGATAAATTCTAAATAAAGGACCCTGTCCCCTTCCAGACTTTTTGTTTTACCAGGTGAACTTCTGCCTTCATTCCTACTAATGGATTCTGAATCTTCCTACTAAAAATCAAAGGTGGTGTCCTCCCTCTGACAGCAATTGGGTCTTAAGAAGTTTCCCGACTTAATTTGCCCTCACATAAATGCAAGTTGAAGGCCTGATCTGAGCCCCTGCTCTTTCCCAGTTTCTTAAGCTGACAGGGATTTCTATCCTTCTAATCTGAGGATCCTCACTGACAGGGCTGCACGAGAGGAAAGGAGGCTGGCCACAAAATGCTTCAAAGCAAGCTACCTCCAGCTTCCTTCAAATCCTTTTCCCAGTCCCACAGGAATGCATTTAGGAGGCCAAATGTCTCAGGAAGCAGCTGCCACACTAAATACTTCTAGCTGGGGACCAGTCCTGAGACAATGGGAAAGTTGAACTGGTTTGGAAAATGTTGGTGAAAGCCCCCAAAATGAGCTCAAAACCAGAGAGCTGCCCCCCAGCTCGTGTTTCAGTGGCACAGAGGAGATAAGAACCCCCTCAAAGTGCAGAGGCAAGAGGCTTTTAGCACTTATTATGTCAAATCTTGTTTAGGGTAGATAAGCAAAACCACAGTGCTTCCTTGCTTTGGACCTGGGATCTTTTTTCCTCCTCCTGAAGGATGACAGTCCATTTTATGCAGTACACCTAAGGGTGCAATGTCAGGACAAGATGTCTGCAGTCATGCATTTGAGAATTGTGGAGGTACAAGGGGATTTAAAGCATGCTGTAGCCTCTGAGATTGTGTTCTGGTACTGCTGCAGGAGCAGGGCTGCATCCCAACATAGACACTGTGTGCGTGTTACAAGGGAAGAAAAGCTGATTGCAGTTGTGGCTTGCTAGACCTCATTTTTTATGTCCTTGGTTAGTGCAAGTGCAAATGTTGGGCTGAAAAAGGCAATAAAAAGCCTTGATTCAGCATATTTATACCAAAACGATCTTATTATTATCTAGTTACTAGAATTTTCTTTGGAAATAAGATTTATCCTTTGCTTTTCGCATTTCCTTGGATAGATTACATGATTTGGGAGGATCTTTATTGCTTTTATATTTTTGGAACATAAATTCTTGTAAAAAACCCCATATCTCTGTTTCAGAGACAAACTTCAACAAATCTTGTTTTGAGAAGGGGATGAAATCTTTCTGAGTTCTAATACTTCTGATCCCTGAAGTGTTTTAGGAGGAGTAGACCGGCTGTCTGCAGTGTGTTGCAGGCAAGATCGACCTCTGCAGGACAAAGTAGGGCATGTCTGAAGAAAGTTAGGCTGAATGTATTTTGTAGTAGTATCACTAAGAAGTGTTCTCCCATTTTTTGGAAAAAGTCTTTCCTCCTTCCTATTTTCAAACTCATAGTGTGAGTTTACAGAAAGGAGAAGGTGAAATTTTTGTGTGAGCTCCAGCCTTCCCAAAGAGGGTTTCCTCTGCTCCCACTGATGCACAGAATGGCTGTGAAGGGTAATAAACTCTTGCCACTAGT
>VWYI01026713.1:0-55510 GCA_013399455.1 Anthoscopus minutus
TGGGTTTGCTGCCTGGAGGGGCCCCCTTTTGGAGGTTTGCTCCCAAATTTACCCTAAATCAGTACACATGTCACTTGCCAAATTTATTGGCATGTTGTGTGTGCTCAGAGGGGCTGTGACACCTGGGTACCGATGCCAGTAACCTGCAAGACAGCTGAAGCACAAAGATAAAGTTTCTGCAATGTTGAAGCTGATGGGAATTCTGCCTGTTTATTTTAATAGGGCCAAGGTTATACTGGAAGTGTTTAACTTGCCAGGGTCACTCAGAGTCTTAGTGATCCTTGCTGGGATGTAGTCAAATGTCTTGGACTGCACCTTAGCTACGCAGCAAATCTCCCTTCCCTTCTGAGGAGTCAAGTCTGCCCGTGTCTTGAGGCTTCCTCTGGAATATGTTCCTTATATGTTCTTGGTTATTTCCTTTCTTCAAAAGACTGTTTATAGACAAAATTATTTCCTTATTTCTCTTTGTGTGATGAAATGGGATCCAGTGAATCATGATTGGAGCAACATATGTGTCAATGTTTTTATTTTTTATTTATTTTTAAAGTTTTTTGTTTAGCAGTTGGCAAGCTTTCCCACCACTTATTTAAACACCCCTGAAATTGTGATCTAAAGGGATGTTTAAAAAAAAAGATACATCTTTTTAATTTTGCATATTCTGTGGGCTGGAATTGCACAAGGCCTGAAACATTGCCATATAAAACAGTGCTCTTTGTATGATCATATGTGCAGCATGAGCTGCACACAACTGACATAGCCTGAAGCAAATTTGATTTATGTATCCAAGCAGTACTATTTTTGAGGTCCACAAATCAATATAGACTCCCCTCAACACTGGCAAACCCCCATAATGTACTGGTGCAGAGTGTCTGCTGTGGGACCTGGAGCAAGAAATGGAGAGGTACCTCCTGCCCAGTCAACGGGGGATGCAAGGCCCTATCCCCTCTGGCATGTGGACACAGACCAGCTGCATCCTCTATGTATTTAATAAATCTGCCCCAGGTCTTGCTAAGCAATGTGTGTTCTGCTGGGCTTTTAAAGGACATGGCAAGTGAGTAAGGTTATGTGTTACTTGGGTGTTGTTTAAAAATTCAGCATAGTTTCCTGAAAGTTCAAACTTTTTCCTGCTTAGGGAAACAAAATAAATCATGCCCAGTGGGTTTCTTACAGCAAAATGCAGGCTGCTCTTATGACAATGTAAAAGAAGAGGAAAAATAAAGATAGAGAACTAAAGTTTAAAGAGACTTCTGCAGTTTTCAATTTCAAATGCAGAAGCCCCTTAGGCAAGTGTCGGGTGAAGCTGGTAGGAGGGAAACCAAGAAGAGTCTGTAGAAATAACTCCAAAATGTCACTGAAAAATAGAAGGAATTAATCAATTATATAGAGATTTTAAAGCCATCCATTAGAGAACAATAGTTCTTTGCTATAGGAAGAGGGAAAAGATTTGCAGAAGTTTATTCCTATTAAACCATAGTTTGTATTCTGAAGGCAGTAATGCTGTCTGTTGGCATGTGTTAATTCTTCAAGATGTATTTATAAATAGTTATTCTGCTGAAACAATTACAACCTGTATTGTCGGTATTCTATGTAGGCTCATATTTGTGGTTTTCTTTGCTTTTTAAACTTTCAGTGTGTCAGATCCAGACACACTGATTTTGCTATTTTTTTTGTGTGTGAAAGCTTGTGCTGGGCATACCTTTGTGGCTATCACTTAGGTTTCCGTTTGTAAAATCTTGTCAGACATCTGGAAATGGTAACTTATGATCTGACACAAGCAATCCTATGCCACCCATAACCACAAGCAGCCAGGTAGCAAAAGGGAATAACCCAGAGGCTGAACTCTGCACAAGGTGTGCTTAGCTCAATAATTCTGAATAATAATCAGACCTGTCCTGCAATTTCCTGAGCAGAAGAAAGACATTGGAGAAGTTATTTGGTCCATAGTTCTAAGTTTTCATTCAGAAGAAATCACTGTGGAATTGGATGAGTTGAATATGTCAATATAATAATAAACTGTGTAGTGAGGAAATCTTGGATCCTGAAACTGGTGGGCATCTGTGTACCTCTTAATTGTAGACAAGAGTCAGGAAAGTTAATATGTAGAATTTGGGGATTTTAGCCAGCACTATGTACATCAAGATCTTCAAAGTGATTTTGGATGTGCTAGATTTGGCACATTTATTGTGATATTTGATCAATTAAGATATTTAATTGTTTAATTGAAACAATAGAGATATTTATTGTTTTATCCACCTTAAAAGCTGCCTATTCTCATGACATGCACAGAGCATGCAGTGACCACCTGCTCCCTGTTCCCAGCAAAGTTCATACTTGTTACATTTTTGTGTGAGGCAGATTATTAATGGTTTTTTTCCTGCACTTGAAAATGAACATGCTTTAGGTTTCTTTCCCCCTTTTTATATGAATATTTGTTAGTTTATTTGTATGACTGGAATGACTTCCTATGACTGATGTACTTTGTATTACAGAATATACAGTATGAAAACTAGTATCTATTTTCCTTGTTCTTCAGGCTGAAATGACTCGTGGGTTAAGCTGGTGTTGGCTTGAGCTGATTTTTTGGGGATAGAGTTTCAGCCAATTAAAAGGGAAAATTAGATACTGAATCATAGAATCACTGGATCACTTAGGTTGAAAAAGACCATTAGCATCATCTAGTCCAACTGTTACATTGTATGGAATGCAGTGAAAAAATTTTCTTTGACCAGCTTGGCCACTGAAGGGAAATTGCTAGTAACATTATTTCTCTGAGAGGAATGTAACCTATGTGTGCATATGTATTTGTTTCCTGCTGCATCTGCCAGGAAAGCTGGAGAAAGATGTTACTCATTACCTACTTGGAAACATCTGTCCATTTTCAGAGCATAGCTTTTACAAGGCATGATATTAAATATTACATTTACACATCCTGAAAAGATTTAGAAAAAGAATAAAACTGTTACAAACAGTGAAGGGAATGTGGTTAGACTTAGCAGTCAGAAATGAATGAACATGTTTTTGCAGAGGAATGCCCTGCAAAGCTGCTGCTGGAGAGCAGGGGAGCTGCTTCCCTGGCTTGAAGACAATCCCATCCAGGGTCTTCTGTCTCTTTCCCTGATGCTCTCCTCCTCTTTATTCCAGCCAGAGTACTGCCTATATGGCATGGCTGTCCTGGTCAGCAAAAGTACGAAAGCAACTCAAGACCTCTGTTGCATGTACATAAACTTACCTTTGCCTAGTGGTGTGCTTAGAGCCTGAGGAGCTCCTGTTTGGAGCACTGGGACCTAGGTTGGTTGGTAGAAATTTCAATAAAAGGATTATGATAAGGTCCGAAGTTCAGCTACCAAATTCATCAATTACCTGAACTCTTATTGTTCCTTTAATAGCTGAGTACTCTTCTATTTTCTGCTCCTTTAGTCATAAAAGTGGAACTAAATGTCTGTTTTACAAGTCAGTGTTGCAAGGCACTGAGGAGCAAGAAGTCTTACTGTTGACTGAAAAACAGATGGTATAGTATCATAATATACTTTTGCACAGGGAGGTGAGCCTGTTCAATGCATCTCCCCCTTACCTCACATCCTGTGTCCCTTCCTCACATCCTCTTCACAGACACAGAGAAGAGAGACACAGATGACATCTCTGGGGCTAATGGCCCTCTTCTATTTATATTTCTCAATTGGGGATTGACTGATTAAATTTTTATAGTGACTTGTCCTTTTCAACTATTTGAAGGGTTTCTTTTTTTTCTTTTTTTTTTTTTTTCTCTTTTTTTAAATTAAGGCTAATTGTCATTCCATTGAAAGCTTTCTCCTTTCAGGAAATCTTTAACAGGATTGTGCACATTGTCTCTCTCTGTTAGTTGTGCTGCTTTTAGTGTTGCACAACTGCATTTGTCTGAAGGAGATGTTTATTAAATGCAGATACACATTAGACAAGAACCATGTTCATGCTACAATTTTGACCATAGCATCTTGAAATCCACTAGGGCATGATTTGGTAGAGAAATTATGATTTCTCTATGAACTCTGGAAGTCCATGTGTTACTCAATGCATAGATTCATTCTCCAGAGATTCCACACAGGTTTATACAATGCCAGAATCAGATGTCTTTTTTTAAGGTTTAAATTAGGCTCTAAACCAGTGTGATCTTTAAAAAGCATTCATAAGTCTGCAAGTCTGTGTCTAAGCAGCTTTTACTACAGTTAAGTTACAGGAAACAATTTCTAGGATTTTAATGTTTGTTCAATTCATCCAAATATTATGTGGGAGAATGAAATAAATGTCAGTAATCTTTGCAATTTGTAAGTTAATATATTATTACTGCAAATTTTTTAAAATGTGCTTATTTAATTACAAATGCAAATATTCTTAAAATCAATATTAGGCAAATTTTGAGGAGAATTAGTCCCAAATCTCTAATGTGTTATGGTGAAATATAAGTCTATTTAAGTTAGCTGAAGTTTTAATTTAACAAAATTATGCAAAGTCAACTTGCTTGAATAGGTGAGGCAGACAATGCAGGAGGATGGTGTAAGTAATGGAGTGGCTCACAGTTGGCAGTGGCACACTTGAGAGCCTCTGGGTAAGGATTAAGGGACAAACAAATAATTCAGATGTCATCACTGGAGTCTGCTATAGACCTCTCAGGCAGGATGATGATGCTGATGAATTATTCTTCAAGGAACTAAGGAGCACCTCCAAATCAACTGCTGTTGTCCTTTATGGGAGACTTCAGCTGGCTGGATATTAACTGGGAGCATCACACAGCTGTAACAAACAGATTGATTCTGTTAGAGATGCCTAAAACATCTGGATGACAACTTCATGGCACATGTACCAAGAGCTCTGACTCAGAAAGATGCCCTCCTTGATCTGCTGCTTGTCGAAAGGGGGGTCTCAGTGCCCTGAGCTGAAGGACCATGGCTGTGAGAATAATGATCTCTCAGAGAGAATAATGATCTCTCACAGAACTTGAGTGGGATTTGCTGCTCCAGCTGGATCCCTGTAAGTTGATGAGTCCTTGTAGAATTAGTTCAAAAATACTCAAAGAGCTGACAGATACCATTGTGAGGCACCTTTCAGTGATTTTTGAATGATTTTGGCAATCTGAGGAGGTCCCAGCTGACTGGAAGCTGCCTAATGGTGTCCCAGTTTTCAGGAGGGGCAAGGAATATGACCCTGTAACTGGCTCCTGAATTGGCCACAAAGGGTTATAATAAATAGGGTGACACTAGGCTGGTGACTGGTTACTAGTAGGGTTTCACAGGGCCAATTCTATTCAACACCTTCATAAATGACTTGGATGCAGGATTTGAAGGCATTTGCCAATGATACTAAATTGGGAGAGACTGTTGACTCCCTTGAAAGCAGAGAGGCCCTGGAGAGACACCTGGGCAAATTAGGGGGCTGGGCAATCATCAACCACATGGAGTTTAACAAAGGTACATGACAGATTCTGCACCTGGGATGGGGCAGTCCTGGATGTACAGACAGACTGGGGAATGAGAGGCTGGAGAGCAGGGCCACAGAAAGGGACCTGGGGGTCCTGGTTGATGGCAACCTGAACATGAGCCAGCAGTGCCCTGGCAGCCAGAAGGGCCAACCCTGTCCTGGGGTGCATCAGGTACAGCATGGCCAGCCAGGCAAGGGAGGGGAGTGTCCCCTCTGCTCTGAGCTGGGGCAGCCTCACCTCGAGGGCTGGGGGCAGGTTTGGGTGCCACAGTATAAAATAGGCATTAAACTATTAGAGAGTGTCCACAGGTGGGCCACGAGGATGGTGAAGGGTATGGAGGGGAAGCTCCCTGCTAGTTCCTCATCTTCCTGTGAAGTCTGTGGATATTTTGTATATGTCTTGTTTTTTTAAGTTTGGACTTTGAGAGAATTTGTGACTAACCACTTATGATTTTCTTCAGACATTTAATGAGGACATACTATATATTTTTTACTAGTGCTCCCATTCTAGATGGATTCAGGTATATGATAACATTCTAGATTACTACAGTGCTTCCTTTTCCAGTTTCCATGTTGTGTTTATTACAGCAGTTTCCTTTCACCGTGGTATCTGGGTATTATTTAGATACTGAAATTTAATATGAAACCAGAAACATACCAGGCAGCCTGATTCCTATCTTTTTCACCTGTCAACAAATGGAATCCTTGCAGTAAGAACTGTACAACTGGGAAAGTCATAATTAAGGGATCTCACTCTGCAGCCCAAAGCTGGGCAGATACTGAGGTCTCAGGTGAAACCTGTTCTAAAGTTAAGGCCATTATATATGACTGCCCTGATTACATATCCCATGAATTAATGTCTGTGAGTTGGTAATAGAAACATCTCAGAATATTCCAGCTACCATACTGACACAAGGAAACACCTGGGTATCATATTAGGTAATCTAGAAATAGCTGATCTGGACAGATGTGGTAAAAGTGGTTGAGGGAAAGTAGTTTCTAAGATTCTTATTTATGTGGTGTTCAGTAACAGTATCCAAAAAGATTTTCACCCTGAAGATTCTGAGGATGCCTTACAGATGACATACTGTCTTGTTTTTGGGTCACATCATTTCTGGGATAAGGCTTGGGATTCTATTTCCTTCCTTACACTCCATTTCCACTGACTTTTTTTAATAAAACAGGGATTGTGCTGATGGGTAGTGATGGCCCTTTTCATTCAGAGCCTGATCTCTCCTGAGCAGCACCCCTGAGAAACTGGATGGTGAACTGAATCCAGTTACTGAGGAGTTTCAACCACTGCCTGCAGTGAACTATGCTACATCTTATTAAAGAGACCTTGTGAATGAAACTATATGTTTTACTTGCAAGGTGAGATGTGGACCATTAGCACCAAGCCCAGGAAATTCTGAAATTCTGCTTTCCAGCAGGAAAGACCAACAGTTTCACATTGCAGATCAGTCTTCAACTTTTCCAATCAATCACTTGTGTGTTTGATGAAAAATTCTCCTGTAATAGGCTGCAATAAAAAGGCTATATGTATTTTTACTGTACATGCAGTGATCCTGTTCTGTGTATTTCCATTGGTCCTATGGCTCCACAGCACTGAATAGATAAAATAATTTTGCTAAGCAAAAGTGCAGGGTAAACTGAAGTTGTTTTATGAAAACAGTCATGTAAATTTTACCTTTGAAGGAAACACACACACAAAAAAAAAATCAATGGTTGCCAGGAACCATAACAGTGTTGAAAAAAATGCATAGGAAAAGCCCCTGAAGCAGTTTAAGAAGAACAAAAAAAAACACAGTCAAAATATTTGTTTCTCTTATTAAAACACCCAAAACCCAAAAAAACCCAAAAAAACCAATTTCACAAATTGAAGCTGTTCTTTTTTGTTTTTCAATCTAACATGATCATGAATATAAAGCTATTTTTTTATAAATTAATACTGTGTGATTGTTAAATACACCTTGTTGCTCACAGAGGCCATTGATCTTTTTTATTTTTTCTAGTGCAAATTGCATCATAAGGCAGCTAATGTTAGGCACTGCATCTGGGTAATGACTTGATAAATTATTTGACTCAGTGGTTGCTGACCTCAAGTTTATAATGTGATTCCACAAAAAATCTGCATAGAAACTTAATGGAGATAGACATGTTGTTTTTTTTTCTAAATATAGCACCAACTTAGTGAACAGTAAAAAAAGTAAGTACAAAAGTTAACAAGCACAGTTCCTTAGCTTCTCATTGACTCAAAGACACCCAATTGTGACAAAGTTCTGCTACTGTCATTGACAACTGGTTTAATGTGTTGGATTATTTTAAAGTGCTCGTCTGAAAAGGTACATTGATAATAGGATAGCAATATGGGCCAAAACATGAAAAATGTACTTTATTATTTTATATTATTATTATATTTATTATATAATTACTGTATATTACCTTGTATCTCTGGTATTGCATATTAAAATGTTTAATAAAACTGTGACCTGTTGCTTATGTAGGCTTAGAGCACACACAATTTGTTTTACAGCTCTTTTGTTCTCACAATTTGAGGGCTTCATTCTCCCTCCCCACCTTTGTTACTGAAGGCAAAAGAGTCTTCTCATGTTGTAGACTGTAGAAATGTGGAATTTTAATCTTGATTATAAACCTGACAGTTTAAAACTTCATATGATTCCTCTGTAATTAAAATTTCCAAATGCCTGTCATCTCTCAACCTACTTAATAACAGTGGGATCTATGTCACTGAATCAGGGCAGATGTTGACATGTTCATGGACCTGGAATCTGAGTCTTCCTCCCATCATTGAAATGGACATGCTTGCAGAAAGGCTAAGGAAATTTGCTTGGCCACTAGAGAGTAAAATCTAGCCTGTTTCTTGATTTTTAGTGAAGAGGAGTTTCAATTCTAAAAATTTTCTTAGTTTTATAAAAACTTGAAACTCAAGAAAATTTAAAAGTCTACTCCAAAGCTAAAACACTGCCAGCTCCTGCTGGATGCACATCATCAACTGCACTCCAATAAAAATGGCCAATCAGTGAAAAATTTGAAACATCCACAACAAATTTGAAATTGTAAAAACTTCATTAATGCAGCTCTAAGTCCAAGCTTGCACTGACTTGTGACTGTTATTGTACAGAATGAATTTAAGGTTTATTAGATTAGAATATGTCACTGCAGATTAAAAAGAAGTTCATGTATATGTTCTAGTATAGGCATAATGATATTCTCAGAGTATGTGTATGATCGACACCAATACGAGCTAGATTTTTATTTGTTCCTCTGATAAATCAATTATCTTTCCTTAAATATCCTCATGTCTCTTTCAGATAAAGATAGCTATCTGTTCTTACATGGGAAGTATATTTTAATTGAGTTCTGCTTTTTTCTAATTTTGATGGACATTGCAGCTACATTTTTTCATGGCAATTGTTCACAGCCTGGGCACACTGGACCTGCGCAGGCAGACTCATAACACCTGTGACACACAATTTCATTGTTTGCACTATTGAAATTTTTGACTACCAAGCTTTTGAGATCTGGTTTATATATGGCAAGTGTAATATAAAGAAAACAACAAAACCCAACAAAACCAAACACAACACACTCAATAATCCTCTGCGCTTCTTTCCTCCTTTAAAAACTCAGAATTCATTATTGAAGTTAAGGAATTATAACTCACAGCATCATTATGGGAAGTATTACTCATCATATCTTACACCTGAACAAACAGAGGTGGAGAGAATTTAAGACACATCTGTTGAAGGGGGATCCTTCTCTGGACTTTCAGCATTGCCCTTCTTTCAGTCTTAAATGGTTTTTTATCTTCTTCTGCCCTCCAAAGTGAAAATAGAGAAAAAGGTTTATTTTGTTATCACTTTGCACCACCTCATAAGGAAGAAAAAGGACCCAGTCAACATAAAGCACCTGTTGACATCTAATTGTTTGTCTGTGGCGCTGTTCTTCATTGGCAGAACAGAGATTGATTTGGTGCTGTCAGGGCTGGTAGCTCTTTTGAAGCTCTGCAGGCTTTGGAGTCCAACCAGGCTAAGTATGACTAAATTTAGCAGATTTGGCTCTTTGTGGAAGGTCTGTGATAACAGTGCAGGAGAAGGATTTCCTAATGGTGTGGGCCCTTGGCAAAGGAGCTGGTGCATCATCATACCAGAGTGTCTTCAGGGGTCTCCAATTGCTCTAGCTTTGCCCTCAGCTAGACTTCAATTTTGGGTTAAAGCAGTGTCTACATCACTTCTGAAAATTCTGCACTGGACTTTAAACTTGATTTGGTCTTGTCTGATCACTGTCACCTTTTTGCAGCTCCCCAATAATTCACAAAGCCAATTAGATGTGGCCTTCAGTCCTTCTTCCCTTCTGTGGGCTAAGAGAGAGAGCTGAAGTCCATTTTGAGGTCTGAGATGACACCTGAGTCCTGCAGCCAGCTTACAGACATGCTCCAAGGGCAAACATGTCACAATGCCCTTCCATTCACTTCACAGTTCCCTTTTTCCTCAAAAACAACTGATCTGTGAGCAGAAAAACCATTTACTCAAAAATAAAGAGTAAAATGTTTTTCCTCTTCGATAATGTTCCCCATTCTTTCAGTAGGTATTATGTTCTGTAATGTGCTGTGTGTGCGCCCATTTTGTCATCGCTTTGGGTCATCCTTGCTCACAATTGGTTATTTACTCAGGGGCTTTTGAAATTATTGAGTTGACACATCTGTCAGACAGCAAAAGCAGAAATGCTAAAAGGTCACTTGGAGAGAAACCAGCTGCTTCAGACAAACCTTTCTGCCTTCAAATAGCACAATCATTATAGTCTAACAGATGGGGCCTCTGCTTTCATTTCTGCTTTTCTCCTTCACTTCAGGTATTTAGATATACTACCTCATTGCCAGGTCAACACAGGCCTTCTAGTAATTACCTACACAATAGGCAGCTCTCAGCTTAAGAGAAAACAGCTCCATTTTCTGTCTGCAAATGGAGAACCTGTTTCCTCACAGATATGAGTTACAGAAGGTTGGCGACAAACTTTCCTATTAACAGATTAATTTGGACACCAGTCATTACTCTAGGAAGAATGAATTTAGTACTGATCAAACACTGTGGAGAACCTGGGGGCTTTTGGCAAAGATGGTGATAAGTAGGAGTGAATAATTCTTAACAAATAATTTAGTCAACAAATTTGGACTCCCTCCCTGTTCGGTGAACATTAACCAAGCAATTGTGATTTCCTGTGATTTATTCAATATCCGTGGTTTTGAAAAAGCATCCATTCAGATGATTTACGTTGCAGCTGGTGAGTGATGACGATTCTGAATCATGCTGTTGGGCTGCTGCGAGTTGTAAATCATGTGATACTGTTTCTGTGCTGTGACTGGGCACAGCAGAGGGATTGCTTCTGACATAATGGCCTTCCTGTTTTAAACTTCTTTTTCAGGGGAAAATGCCATATGTCAAAAGCTTGATTGCTCATCAAGCATGTGGAAAAAGAACAATGGGAAGCTGCAGAAGTATTCAGGTGAATGGAAAAGAAAGGTCCTCAACAAGTTTCTTTAATAAAAGATATTTTCAGAAACACCATGTGCATTTACACAAATTCTTAGACGAGAAAAAGGCTGATTTTCAATAGGAAAAAACTACAACAAAAGCAAAAGTGTTAAAATGGCAGTCATTGTTTCAAAGACTCGAATTAGATTTCAAATCAAATCAATGTCCAAAAGGAAAGTTATGTATTTTGACAGAGTACACACATTTGAACTGTGTGAAAATTCTTGATTCTCAATAGACATACTGGAACATTTTTTTAAATAAAATTCATGCACTGTGGGCAATAACTGGAAACTGAAAATTGTGCTTTTGTAAGGTCAGTGCTCTATAAATTAAGAAGTATTGAAAGTGGTGCTTTCAAAGTAAGTATGTATCCATTATGCAATTCATCTTTGAGAGCTTTTAACACCAAGTGGGACTAGGATACGGAAATTTCAAAACAACAGAACCCATTATAAATTTGCTGTTCTTTGGAAACATCGAAGAAGGCCAGGAAGGTCTTTACTCTGTGGTACTGGTCAGCTGGCAAAAAGAAAGAAGGAAGAATTCAGAAAACATCTTTTGGTTTTGGTGTTGGTTGAATATGGTGGCTTATTTCACTTAATTTTTAATTTAACTAACCCTCAAGCTGTGGTTAATAAATCTAAAGAATACTGCAAACTGTATGAAAATGAATTAGAGGAAGGAAATATTTTAATCACAAGGATTGTGGTGTAACAGGTCATAAAATTCTCTATAAGGTCAAATCTTAAAAACAAATCTTGCAGTCTTTAAAAGCTATCTAGCTAAAAAAAAAAAAAAAGGACCACAACTGTACTCCAAGTCAAGGCATTTAGGAAACAGCAATATCTAACATTTGAACTTGCCAAAAAGCAGAAAACAGCTCAGTCAAGGATGAAGCATTGGAAAGGGAAGACAATGCTTCCAAGCAGTGTAAAACTAAATGATGGAAAAAAGGGGTAATCATATGTGAAGATCTGCAAAGCTCAATAACCTAAGCAGCAAAAATCCGGAGAGACTGCTCTGCATCCTATTCGAGCTAACCTGAACCACAAGAATCTCTTCAGTAGAAACAGGTCCAGAACAGGGTATCCTAAATTTGTTCAGATACATGTGGAGTCTTGACAGAGATGGAAGGATTTCTCTAGAAAGCAAAGGCTGCTAGTACAGGGAAGTCAAGATCTGTGCTTCAGATTCTTTTTCCACAAAATGAGGAACCCATAGGCTAGAAGTGCCAGGATGTCATTCCCTAAAATGATACTGAAAAATAAATTTGCATGAATACACAAAAGTTGTTCAGGAACTGAAAGATCCAAGGTAGAGCCAGTATTTGTCCCAAATGATTAGTGACACCAAGGAAGTTGTCAAGGCTTGGAACTTATGCCAAAAACAGAGGCCAAGTCAAGCAAGAGAGTCCATGTTGGCACAGGAAAAATTGTTCTCCTGGAGCAAAGTATGCACAGAATTGTTTAGAATGACTGGAAAACATTATGTACTTGTCCTAGACTATTATTCTCATGTCAGCAGAATAGCTTTACTAGAAGATACTAGAGCTAAACTGTGATTATGCTTGTCAAATGTGTTTACACTAGACACGGAGTACCTGGCATAGTGATGCTTGGCAATGAAGCACAGCTTAATAGGCACAAGTGCTGGCTGCTAGTGGTGAGTTTGGGGTTTAGTTCTGTAATCCCTTGTCTTTTGTTTACACCAGTCCAATGGGCAGGTTGAAAACTGCATCAGTGTAATAGATTTGCTCTTAAAAAGAGATTGTTAGGTCCGACTCTAATCCATAGTGAGGATAAACTGGTAAATTGCTACATGAAAATGAAGCTGATTTTAGCTCTGAGCAGAACTAAGGGTTGAAATTAGCAGTGGTATCCTAGGAATTGTCAGCTTGATTACATTGCCAGCAGACTGAAGGGAGATACATAGTCCCATCACTTTACAGCTTGCAAAGTGACTTTATTTTTTTTTCAGAGAAGATGGTATATGAGTAAAACTCCTGGCAGGTTAAAAGAGAAAAGCCAAGGATGCCATATTTTAAAAGAGAGCAAACTGTACGGTAGCTGCTGCTGTTAGGAAAGTGGCAGAATGCTGTGTGTGGCAGTGAGAGCCCTCCTTCCTGCAGCTTCTTTGCTAAAAGATGTCCTCTTGCACCAAAACAGAAACAAGCACCTACAATAACACTATGAGAGAACTTATCAAATTAAAAAGAGGCAAAAAAACAAACGGTATCAGTTCCTGTGTGTGCATCTTTAAGTCTCCAGGTTGTGCTCAGGCCTCCTTTTGTATTCAAATTATTGGCTTGCATCAGGTTTATTCAAGTTGCTGAAAGTCATTAGCAGCCTAAGGTTGTTATATGTCCAATGTGAGATGAATTGGTTATGCTTGACAGCTCGGGTAGAGCTTAGATGCAGAACATATTGCCATCAGGTCTCTTTCACAGTACACAGCAGAGATTCTCTCTCTTTTTTCTGTTCTTTTTTTCAATTCCCTTCTTACCATCGAAGAGTTGTTAGGAGCTGGATTGACAGTGTTCAGCCTTGGAATGATTTCCTGAGCTGCCCAGGAATCCTTGGTCAGGAGTAAGCCTGTGAGATCTGATAAAAGCAGGCTGAGATGCTTTGAGGAATGGTGGCAAACTAAAAACACTGAAAAACCTGAGGTTAAGGAATTTACACTAAAGGGAGCAGAGTGTAGTCCGAGTTAACATATTTAATGTCAGCTCCAGCTAGTTGCTTTTAGAAAATTATTAAAATTTGTACCTCCTGAATTCTACGTGTTTCAGGATGTGAAGAGGTAACATTATTGTCATCCATCATTAAATCCACTGAGTGTCAAACTTATCACCTTGACACTTTAATGATCCTTAAGATGTCCTTGTAAAAGCTGGGTACTATGGCAACCACTCAAACACAGGGCCTTGGCATTGCTGAACTTCTCTTAATAAATCAGGCATAATTGGCATCTATGTATTATAATAAATTAAAAGTTATTCAACTGGAATGATTTTATATTGTACAATATTAAGTCATTAGGTTTGCTGTTCTGATGTCTCCTTTGCGATATAATTCCTGTGTGTGCTTTTTAACAGAAGATTTTATCTTCCCCTCACAAGGTATAACAGGGGATTTGAAGGTGCAGCAAATCAGTGCATAGTCTGTCACCCCCAGCAAAGTGGGTTTAAACCAGAACCCCACTGAAATTATTTGAGAACCCCCCTGAAATGATTTGTTCCCAAGGACCAAAGTAATTAGAATTAGGCAGGTTAAAATTACCTGTATATTTACTCAGAACACATGATCCTTCTGCAGTGATCTGTCCTTCTTTCCTTTGTTTTCTGCTTTGTGCTTCTACTCAGTGTGCAGACCTGCACAGCAGCTGGGGTGAATTGCCATGGCAAAGGTGTGTGTAGTCCCCAGGAAGTACCTGGGAAGGTGACAGGGGATGTGCCATCCCTGTGATACCACTGTGCCAGTGGCACTCAGCTCTGTGCCTGCTCCATCTTGACATCTCACCTGTCCTGCCTCACTTCACCTTTTGGAAGAGGTCTGGTTAGGAATTACAAATCCTTGAAGACAGGAACTTGCAGTCCCTGTAAACAGACAGTACAAAAAGAAAATTTCCATATATCCAGGTTCTTCCTATCTATTCTTTCCTCTATGGCAGCACCAGCTACAGTCAAGAGGGTTTGAATTCATTGACTTTGTCTTGCAAAGGTCGTCAAGCTGTCTGTGTAGCACTTTCTGGAATCAGACTGCTTGAATGGAATATGGAATGTTGGGTGGAAAACTTGAAAGCACATTAAAAATATTCCCCTGACAGAATGAATAGGTTAGTTGTTAAATGCCATCTCCTTTCTATCTTTAAAGATCTTTTGTTTTATTGATTTCTGGAATGGGTTTTTCACAGAGTTATAAGGCATTTCAAAATTAATTATTTTGCCCATTGCATGACTACAGTGGAAGCCATGTGAAATTTCCATTTGTTTTCTGCAGATTTTGATTTTTAAAGGTCTAGATTTTAAAGCACAAACCTATTCTGCTAATGAGACTGGGAAAAATTAAAACAGGATTGTTCATTGTACTGTATTGCATTGGCAAACTACAGAAAATGATCAGGAGAATGGATTCACAGTGATAATACCAGATGCATTGGTGGGAAGTGGGAATGCTGAGCTTTGTCAAGTTCTCAGTTAAGTAACTGTGAGCTCTAGCTGGACTAAGGTCTCTCTGAAAGCCTACTTGTTACCCTGCCTGACCAGATTTTGTGACTCTGTGTGCCGTGTTAAGTTTTCTCTTGATGCCACAGTGGTGGCTTTCTGACCTTCCTCTGATTTGATACTGAAAATCAATAAAGTCAAAAGAACTGGTCCTTTGGACATATTTGTCCATCTGTTAACTAGCAAGGAAATCATGTGTGAATGCTTTTTGTGGGCACAAGGTGTCTTTGTACACATCGTGTACACAGTGTGGCACAGTGACAACAGCATGTTTCTGGACAGGTCTGCATTACACATGCCTAAGAAGTTCTCAACACAGCAGAGTATTTGTGAATATACTTAATTTGAAACCTGTTTCAACATTTCACTGATGGAAAAAAACCTGCTAATACTTATGCAGGTGTTTATCTGGACTGCTGAGCTAATTAAGACTGGTCATCTAGACAGTGAAACTAAGTCAAAACATAAACATCTGTCTATGTGTCATTGTGATTTTAACTATTATCCTGGTTGCCCTTCATGCCCAGTTGTTTCTTAGGCTTTCCAGTTGTCCTATATATTTGAGTATCAGCTCTCAAGGACAAAGAGAGGGTCTGAGCTTTTGGTGACAAACAGCTCTTGCAAACTGGGAGATGCTTCAAAAGAATGTTAATCATTAAAAGTATGTTAATAGTTTCCTTCTTTCACCACTACTCTGCAGTTTTATCAGACAGTACGACAGTTTAGAGCAATAAAATAAAAATATATCCCTGATCCAAATAAAATTATCAATACACAGATATTTTAAAGTGAAAAAGTTATTTTGAAATATGTTGTTCATCAACACTTTATTTTTAATATCTTCTTATTAATATAGGATCAAAATCTGAATGAAGTTTAATTTAGTTACTGAAATTTATGTTTTAATTAGAGACCCAATTTTAGATGTCTTTGATTCCTCACAAAACCCGATTTATTGCTCCAAATTCAAAAGGTCAGAGAATTGAAAAAACAATATTTTTATTTCCTTAGTCTTATATAAGCCTTTATGACAAGTATTTTGGATTCTGATACACAAAGACTAATGCTTCCCTACAGAGAAATTATAAGATCCCAAAGAAAAATGCAATGCTACTATAGTAACTAATGCCTAGCATGATAGATGTTGTTAAAAAAATAAAGTTCCGAGAGGTATTGCTTACAAATATTTTCAGGATGATTTTAGCATATTCTTCCACATGTTTCTGCAACTCACTGCTTTCACAATTCTTTCACTACTGATGAACTTTGCTTGTGAAGGACTTATGGAGCTGTTGTGCACTACAGAAAAGAATGACATTGTAAGAGGATGGAGGAGAAAGACCAAAGTAAAACCAAAGACCAAAGTAAAACCAAAGAAAGACCAAAGTAAAAAAGATCTGCACAAGAAAAGATCTTTACAGTTTAGGTGGTGGCTTAGAACTGGAATAAGAGCATTTTGACTGTTACCACATCCCTTGTTTCTGCAATGATAAGTATTTATTTGGGCAAATTAATGCACTTGTTATCACATCTGAGGTATCTTAGCTGAGCTCAAACTGTTTCTACATACTAGCAAGTTTCCAAATATCACCTTTCAAATTTTAATTTTTTTTCTTTTTTTTTCTTAAAGAGGAATTTCTGCTTTAGCTGTACCAGAATTCTTATGTTCAGCCATTTCTGATCTCTACAACATTAAAACATTCACTTTCATCTAATTTGCTAATGGAGGGATGATTATCAGGTTGATTATCAGGCTGCTATGTGAGATAGTTTATAAAAAGCTAGTACATTCCACTATATCCACCATTTGGGAACGTTAGCCCAGCACTTCAGTAGGTGCTTTGCTTGAGGCTTGCTACTTGTGTCTCTTTTGAGGGTAGCATTTTGGTCCTTTAGAAATTGGGCTTTTATTAAAATGCAGTAAAGGTAAGCAAATCCTTAAAATATGAAATAAGTGCACCCTGATGCAGCTAATGTCAGTAATGCTGATGATGAGGGATACAGCCTGTCTGCTCATCAATGGATTTTGCATTCTAATACTAATAATTTAAGTGCCTAATTTATTAGAAACTTCATTGGTTATATCAAAATGGAAGAAAGGAGTGAGAAAATAGCATGTGATATGTTGTAGTGCATCACTCGACCTCTTGCCTACACCATTGTTTCTGTTCATGGTTCCCTTTGCAACCAACCTTTTATTTTTTCTTTTTTTAATAGAAACAGAAAAACTGGTGTCTGGCAGCCTCTGCGTTTGACTGTGCTTTAATTCGCTATGCATCAGCAGGTGTCCAATACTCAATTCTTGATGCTTATATATTGTGTTTCATCTGCTGTCATCCTCAGAGCTAAAAAGATAATAACCAGTTCAAGTTTTATATCTGTGTAGGAGAGCAGAAGTGTGAACTGCAAGTGCAGTTTGTACAGACCCAAGTGACATAGCTTTGATCTGGTTAGCTTCCAATTCCAGCTTCCAGCACCAGCTGCAGCCTCCCAGTATGAGGGAAGGCTCATACAACCCCTGCAGAAGGGGATTGTTCTGTGCTTGAGCTCAGCACAGTTTCTTCCTCCCAAGCTGAGGTCCTGTTGCATCAATAGAATGTACCTGATTTCCCCAAAAGCTGCATAGTCTGAATGGCTTCTTAACTGGGTGCTCTGAGCATTCTAAGGGAGTATAAAATGACTGTTGAGTAAAATTGTGAAGAAGCAATGATTTTTTAATTCTTTGTTTGTTTTCTCCTTCCATAATGAGATCTGACTTGCAGGTTGCCAGTATCTCTCTTGTACAGTGTGTGGGTAAAAGTGCAAGTGTGACAAGGATAGCTATAAAATAATTTTACACCTAATTGTGTTCTGTGCATGCAGGCCACGCATATCGCTTTGATATATGTGTTTTCTGTGCTGTGCACTCTTAACTCAAGGGAATTTCCTCTCCCTGGGAGAGGAGGGTGGCTTCTCTGTCCTCTAAACTCTGGGAGGACTTGCCCTGAAGCTCCTGAGGGCAAAGTTGTTCTCATGTTTTCTTTCTCCTTTGCCGTGTCTAAAGTCAATCATTTTAAAAGAAAAAAAACCCGGTAGTTTTATTTTGAATTCTTGCATGACAGTATCAAACACATAATTAGGTATGGAGATGTTAGAATTGTTTCAGGCTGGTTTGTCCATAAAAATCTGCCCAGGAGTTTGATGTATTCTTAGTTAAAAATACTTCTAAAACAAGTGGCTTTTGTAAGCACATTTGTTCATCACCACTTTTCTGAATGTGTTGCGTATATTAGAAGTTAGTCATTGTTGAGTAATGGTCAAAAGGTGTCTTTCTGCTTTTACAAGAGGACCAGAAACAGATATTTAGAATATCCCTATAACCTCATCATGCTGTGATGCCATTGTCACTTTTATCATAAAAGAATTAGGTATCTCTGTATATGAAAAATGCATTCTAGAACTACTCTGAATTAGTTTTTAATGTACTGTGACCTTGAATTGCCCCAGGATATTAATGCTAAATGATTACTTCTGAATGCTCTTTGAATAGCTGCACAGAGCAATTAAATGCACCATACATCACACATGACATAGTTAAACGCCTCTTCTGGTCAAGGAACCTAAACAGTTCTTTCAAATGATGGTAATTCCACATTACTAAAGATGGGGAAAAAAAAAAAGAAGTAATTTTCTAGCGTTAGGGTAAGTATAACCTGGAAGAAGTTATAGCTTTGCCTGAGATGGAACAAAGTAAAAAGATTTTCTTTATGGTGGTCTATAAGGAAGACCACTGCAAAACCAAAGGACTATTACACTGCATATTCTCTCTAGACAAAGGGAACAATAGTAATAAATCTCTCCCTTTTTGACAAGTCGTCATTTTTTTCCTGTAAAATAAGAGAGTAACGAGTATGGCCTTTAAAATGGGTGTAAAATGTGGACACTGCTATTATGTATGGTATATTATGCAGCAGTTGATTTTAGAATGTGGAAAACATAAATCTGATATTTGCAAACCTTCTAATAAAATTAGTGAAGTTTAGGGGACCAAGATTTATCTGATAACTGGAGCAAAAAGAACCTTTTGATTGGGTCACTGGTTCAAATCTGACCTGGTTACTTGAAAGTATGTACTACTTCAGAGGCTGTGGCAATTTTGGCCCAAGTCAGAGCAGACATATCACCCCTCCTGGTATTCAGTGGGTATAAATGTTGAGTGTGACTGTTTCTGCATATTCTCAAAAATCAGCCCAATTGTTTATATTACACTTCACACACTGGTGACAACTCCCTGACAGACTCAACTTTCAGGCTACCCCTCAGCACATGCTCCAGACCATTTCCTTGCCTATAGTCTGGTTCCTGGCAGCAATTCGTACCCTAAGGTGAAGCTGCAGTATCCCTGTCCTTATTTCCCTTCCTCGTTTTTCCCCTCAAGCTCTGCTGAGGTTGAGACATCCCCACGTGTCAGGCAAATTATCTAAACTGCAAAAATATTAATGGCAAATACATGTTGACCTTGAAAATAACTCCTGAGTAATTCCAAGAAATTGAGCAAGGTCCTGGAAAAAAATAATGAAGCATATTATATAGAGTATTCTTTGCACAAGATTTCCAGCTTTTGCTGGTGTTTTTTTCTCAAGTTTGCGAATGGGATGGATTGTGTGTGGTGATGTGCAAAGGATGATAAGGGTTAAGGAAGTAACACATTAAAGCTCTTGTAAACAGGGCAGGTTTGGGAACTTGGCTTTGTTAGCTGTGTGCTCCAGTGCCCCAGGGCATTGCTGGGGAAAGGAGGCGGTGGGCAGGCACAGAAGATGATTGCTAGAGGCAGCAGTTCATTGCAACAGATTATTACAGCAGTCCTGCAGCACAAAAGAAACCCAGAAGGGGTATGTTAAATTAGGAGTTAATTTCTCTCCATGTGTTTGTATGCTTTAACTTCCATACACTTCGAAGAAGCAATTCAACAACCTCCAGAAGCAGATGCTGGGGGAGATTAGGGAGTGAGAGCCACCATTCTTAGGGGTATTGGTGATTCAGCTCTAAAACAGTTTTCACTGCAGGTTTTCAGTGTGAGGAAGCTCACTATTGAATGACTGGATTAGAGTGTGAATAAAAGCTATGTGTGCTTTATAAAAGGAGAAAAAAGATTTTATGGTAAAACAGATTTGATGCTTCAGCTACTAAAATCAGCTGCTATGCAATGAAATCTGCATTATAGCTGCCCCATATCAGCCAGTGAGGATGTAGGTGTTAACATCTTTGAAAAGTTTGACCATGAGTTAGACTAGCCCATGGCAAGCATAACATGCATGATTGGCGCTTGCATGGCAGGTAATCCAAGCTGACACTGACCTTGACAACATTACATGACAATATTTTCACTAGAGGACACTGACCTTGAGTTTCCCAGCAGTGTGAGATTCCAGCAGGCTTCTCTGCAGCGTGAGGACAGCGCAGTTCTGTTCTTTTCATTGCAGAGTTTGGAAGTGTTTGGTGTGGTCAGCACAACTTCCTCTCCCTGTTCTGTCCCTGGTCTTTGTTTGGTACCACCTCATGGACTTCATGACATCTGATAGACTGGGACTTGGTTTTGCAGGCACGTGTGGAAAAGAAAGTGTTCTGGTGAACATTTCTTGTTTACTGGTCTGCAGAAGGGGCAGTGACCATCATGAGCTATATATGCAAAGTACTTGGGGAGAAAATTTTCCAGAAACAAGGAGGAGGAAAGGCTGATGTCCTTGGGCTGCCTCTGCTTCACTAGAAGATGGCAACATTTGCTGTTTGATGGTGCACTCTGTGCCCCTCTGTCTGCCACAGACTCCTCCAGAACCCATCTTTTTTGTAGGGACTCCAACAGGACTGGGCTGTATTTCATGGCTTTGACTTACTTTCCCCACCCTGATTTGATATTAATCTTTTGGATTGTTAATCTGAAAAAAATCGAACCGAACTCAAACAAAACCCAGCATGATGTATTTTAATTGATGAAGATGTCAATGATAAAGATGTAATTTCATTGTTGACTGCTTCTTTGGAAAATATAAGGCTTCATAAAATGTGATTCCACATAATAGGCATCGCAGAAAGTGTAAAAAAAGGAGGAGATTACTAGCAGCTGGTTGTATGGGACAGTCAGATTGTAAATCAGTTTTGTTACCCTTAAATTAGAGAAACAGCTTCTGAGAGGGCAGGTTTGTCTTACCTGAAGTATCAAAGAAGTTTCTGGTGTGGTGATCTCCATGCACTCTGGAAAGGGTTGGTTCTCTTTGCCTCTCAAAAAAAAAAGACAAATTCATCAGTCTTCTCTCATTTGTATTCACTGTATGCAAACTTCTTTGGGGGCTGTGCAGTCCAAAGGATGGAGACCACAACAGGAATCTCTATGAGCAACTGGAAATCTGTTTCCTGTTAATCTGGCAGAACTGACAAAATCAGTCTTCTCATCTTTCTTCATTAGTTTCTCTCTCTGTCCCATAACTGTGTGTAGAATAATTAGTTAATGGGACTAATTCTGTTTTCATTTACACTGATGTCATTATGTGTGATACCTGATGACATCAATGAAATCAAATAAACCTGAAGAAACTGCTGAGGTAAGAATCACAGACAGTATTTGAAAACTGCAATATTTGAAAAAGTATTTTCATCTAAGACTTGGAGTCATGTGATTTTTTTCTGTATTTCCTATGCATTCTCAGTAACTACGGTTTTTTTCCTTTTCTCTGGGTATAATCAGCACTGCTCAATGTTATTTTCTCAGTTTTGTCTTTGTCCAATGACATGATTATATTGTTCAACATAATTATTCCATAAATTCAGTCACCTCGATAAACGGATGGGATAATGCTTGACTGTACCACAACACTAACATTGCCCAGAACAAAATGAAATTTTTCTTTTTGCTGTTCTGCAACTGTTTGACAGTTTTGAAAAGCAAGAAGAGGTCATAGTTCTGTAGCTATCAGTTGAAGCTCTCTGGGGTAAGAAAAAGACCAGTGGTTTGATGTGTAGGAACACTATTGAACTAGTTTTGCCCAATTACTTCAAAATTAATTTTGATATATTTTCTGTATTTTTGATAGGTCACTTTAATGTAAACTTTAGAGTTAAGTCGAGCTTCCTTGAGCTTTAAAGTTAACACAATTCAGATAAATCACCCATTTACTCATTTTTTCTTGGACATAGTATATTTTTCTATGACTCTTTTCAGTTAGAAGTTTATTTTTAATACTGGTATTGGCTTCACTTCTACATACCATTTTTATCTCCTAAGCTATTAAAACTTTATTATTGTCATTACAGTAATGTGGTGACCAGAACTGAACACAAAACTCTCAACTCCCTGCCAGAGCCTTATATAATGGGAGAACAATGGATGAATGTTGTTAATTTTAAATGCAAAATTATAAATCAATTACAGTGATGGCAAAAGCCCTTCGTGACATGCCACAATTTACTTTCAAAGACATTTAAACCTATTTCACATGCTGAACAATTTGTAATAAATTATGATTTTTTTCTCCTGAAATGAAGCTATAATTATGACAGTTGAATTCTTGTTCTGAGAAATAAGGTGGCATTTAATTCCTTGAGAACAAATGACACTCACAAAAGAACAGTTAATTATTCTCAGCTGCAAAAAAAAAAAAAAGTGGGGGTAGGGAGAGGGAAAAAAAAGTATGAAAGAGAATGTGGTAGCACTTTATATGAAGTGTCTGTTAATGAATCCTTTAAGAAAACTGTACTGCAATTGAACTTTGCTTGGTGTCCATGTGATTGAGTGACAATCTTTAAGTTCAACCCTTCCCATAAAATCAAAACCACATTCAGATGAGGGGTACAATGAAAGGATGTATCTTCAGGAAATATTACATCTCTGTCATCAAACCTTCAACATGAAAAGAACAAAATGCAAAACAGACAGCTAAGTCATCTCTGCAGTTTAAAGCTCTGTTGTAATTGTACCATGGTACAATTAGTCCTAATACTTCTTAATTTCCAGGCTTACTATTAGAATAAGATGAATAATTTTGCCTTGTGCCAGTACTCACAGAGCAGTAAAGAGGAGTGCTCAGCAGTTGGCTCCTTCACCCTGCAGATGTGTGACCATGTGCTTCACTCTTTTTGCATGCATGGGTCCTGCTCTCATCAGTGGGTGGGACCACACACGGGTCACAGGACAAGGGACTGACTGGATGCAGAGTTTCTTCCCTTGAAGTTCTGACCACTCCAATTTCCTGTTGTAGCTTTGCAGAAAGCAGTGCACAGCTGAATGTAGGTTCTGCAGCATCTCAGGTTTTCAGTTCTTGCTGTCTTGGTGAAGAGTTGTCAGTCTTGTTAATCTGCTGTCCTTCTTCAGAGCAGAGATGTGCTCCAGAAGGGCCATACTAAGTGGGATACCCTCATCTTCTTGGTTCAATTAGGATTTGTGAATTGGCTAATTTGGGTAGAGTGTAGCTGGAACAACACAGTGGCATGTAAAACAAGGCCTAATGCGCTGAGCTACATTAATATTAAATCAAAGATGATTGGATTAATTGCTGTTTCATTTTATCTCCTGTGCATATGTGATGCTGGCAGAATTTCAGAGCTTTTAGAAAAATTGATTGAGAATGCTGTGGAAACAATATCAGCAAAAGGACTTTTGTATCAGGTCTTTCTGCTCTCTTTTAAGGAGTATACAGTCTGAAATTTGGAAGATATAATGTATTTCTTAATATCCGTATTTTTTATGCTGCTCATAAAATGTGTGAAAATTAACTGATCATACAGTATGTGAAGTACTGGATAGGGCAACTGCCAATTATTCCTCTGAGAAAAAGCAGGCTTTTCATCAGACTTTACCAAAACAAAGCATATGAGAAAACTTGGCTGATTTCTTATGTGGGAAAAGAATATATTGTTAATTATGTAAAAGTACACACTTTGAAATATTATGCATGAATTTTTAATTTTGTCACCTTTATATTCAAATCTGCTTAAATCCCTTAGTAGAATGACATGATAGAACAGTGTTAGACCCATGAGGAAACCCACACACTTTGGTATTTTATTTGTCTGCTCAGTTCTGATAGCAAACAGAAGATTTATTAATGCAATGTAAAATATTCACTGGCAGGTAAAAGTAATTCTGCTAATGAACATGATTAAAACAGCAGCTGGAATATGGAAAATGCAGCGTTTGCAAGATCTGTGGAATTAATAGACCTTAAAATACTTGGGAAATCAATTAAAATACATCTTCAAGATTACAAAAATTACTGCGCACATGTTTAACTTGAAAATGAACATTAAAAGAATAAAACCCATATTTCCTCAGCAAGAACATTTCAAAGTGCCTTTTCCTGACCACTGGAGAGATTGCAGAAAGATTTGGGAAACTGATATTTTTCCATGTCTTTTAATTGGGAAGGTACATTGCTAGTGAGAGTATTTGAAAGGTATTTGAAAGCTTGCACTTCCTTGCCCTCCCTTAGGACATTCTCACACTGACTATGTATTTTCTGTATTTTTAAGATTATTTATATCCTTGCACGTAGGATAAATGCTCATTAAAGTTGCTTCTCTACTACTGCACCTGGACTTGTTGGTGAGGGCTGTATGGATACCCAGACAAAGGAGATTGGGTGCTGAGGGTGGTGGCCTGGCCTCAGGGTGATGTCCCCACTGTCCTTGGCCCCATCCCTCCTCCCCAAAGTGAAGACAGTGGGGCAGATCAGTGATGGGACCATATTGGTGGAGAGCATGACCCAGGCCCCTGTTTCACTGCTGGGACGCCACTGCCCTGCCATTGAGCTGTTGGGGCAATGTCTGTGCCTGAGGAACATCAGGGGGGCACCAGAGGCTGGTCAGGAGAAAGTGGGAGCTGGAAGAAACATCATATTATACAGGGGCTTTGTATAGCAAATTTTCATGTCAGGTTTGGCTCCTGGGGGGCTCTTTGGGGAGGGAGCTGTGGGGCAGTGGGGACACAGTGGGTGCTCCCACTTCCCTGGCCACGCAGCCAGAGCAGCCATTTCAGGCACTGGCTGGACCAGCCCAGCCCACCACCACTGCATCATCCAGCCAGATGAGGCTGGGCTTTGATAGAACCTCAAACCTCTTCCTTGAGTGTGGCTGCCTCACATGTTTTCCCAGACAATCTGATATGTTGGGATTTTTTTTTAGCTAAATGAAATAGCAGACTTTTTTAATGTGTGGATTTTAATTCCACTTTCTCTTTATGGACTGTATGTTACTGTAGAGCTCTGTCCCTGTGAAACAGGAAAAAGGTCTGTGCTGTTCTTTCTCATGTAGTCAGCACAGAAAAATTACGGATGTGATTGTGCTTTCATTTACAATTGCTCAGTCTTCTAGCCTTTCTTGGCTCCTGCAGGAGTGAATATAATGCTCTGGAAAGGTGAGGATGCAAGGTGAAATCCCTTGGTTATTAGCATTTCTGGTCCAGCACAAACAGTAACACAGTTACTCCCATTATCAAACTATTTATTTATTTATCCAGAGATAACATCATTTGGGGAAAAAACAATGAAAAAAACCAAGAGGCGTTCCCTTTTCAATCAGTTATGGATCTTGAAACAGAATCACCTCCCTTTTAGATGTGCTGCAAATTTGGGAGTTTTATTTACTTGATTATATCACTGATGATCCAAACCTGGCAAATCCGGGATAGGTTTAGCATATTTCCCTACTGTGGCAATGTCAGACGCAATCTTGGTTTAGTCACCAGATTTTGGATCTGAATTAGTGATGAAAGCTTTTGATACAGTAGCATGGATAGCAAACAAAGGCCAGTGATTATGGAGGAATAAGGAACTGAACTAATCTGGGATGAATCTCACCATAAGCACTGTGGTGGATTATATCCACATAGACATTGCAATGCCTAAGTACCAGACTGCTGTTTCATAATCCAGCCATACAAGCTAATGCAAAGCACAGTATGTAGAGAGTATTTTGAGATGGTTACATTGAAAGTGAGAGGATAGTGGTGTTTAAGGAGAAAGAGATTTATAGATTTCTTCTTTTTAAAGAACAATTCACTTACATGTACTTCCAGAAGAGATGTGAATTTGAGGATCCTGTCTAGGCAAGAAGTAATTAGTCTGGTTGGCAGGCTTTTTTGATTTCAAAAATTTTGAGAAAAGCAATGAGAAAAAGGCTATGAGTATAAGGAGAGTGTTATTGAGACTGCTGTCTCAATCAACAAAGGAACACAAAGAGCTGCAGAAAATGTTTAGCACATTTATCATTCAAGAACTTGGATTTGAGCCTGAAAGAGATGCCTGCTTTTATAATACATTCATCACTACCTGATTGTTGGTGTAAGACATATTGGCAGAGAGTATCTCCTCTATGCCAATAGCTAAGTTGGAATTCTTTGGAGTGCAACAGGACCTGAAATCTGTAGTGGCATCAAGCGCTTTGCTTAAGAGTATCAATGATCTACTTCAGGTGACAAAATGTGGTATTCAAACATCATTTGCTCTTCCAGGAAAATTTTTTTCAATTGAGCATTTTGGTCCTTTTCCATGAGAGACCCCAATTAAAGGAGACTGATGTATTTTTCTGCTTGTAAAAAATATTCCAAGTAACTTTATCCTTTTAATGCTTTTTACATACAGTGATTCCCTTATTTATGCAAACATGATGAAAAGGAATTAGAGTAAGATAGAGTGTGCACCTCCTAATGAGTTTCACAATATATCCTGTGTTTCCCATTCAAGAAATGAGGAAGGTGAAATATGCAGAAGGCTCAAGAGCTGCTGAAGTCCTCAAGTTCCTCTGAAAAAAGGATCCACCATGAGTTTTCTTTCCATTTATACTTCCTCTCCCAAAAAAGATGCAGGAGGTCAGGTCTGTCATCAAACTTTAAATAAAAGTGCCTGATTTCATGGAGAAGGAAGCCCTGGTGAGCAGGGTATGAACTTCAATGGACCACAGTAAAGCCCAGGATGCTTCCCTCCAGCACATACTGCAAGGGAACTTCTCTTTCCTCTCAAACTTTCCCTAAGAGTGGAGGTCTTTAAGAGAAATGTTGTTGTCCATGTTCATCATCATTCAGTCTAAGAATCATCTAATCATACAAACATAGAGCAGTTTGGGTAGGAAGGGATCTCTCAAGGTCATCAATCCAACCTCTCTCTCAGAGCACAAATGAAGTCATGCTGCTCAGGGCTGCATATTCTCCTGTCCTGAACACCTTTGAGGATGAAGGCTCACAGACTCCCTGGGCAGCCTATCTCAGTCTTTGACCACTATTATGGTAGAAAAAAATTCTCCTACAATGAATCAGAATCTGCCATGTTCCAGCTCGTGTTTCCTGCTGCTCATCCCATCACTGCATACCTCCAACAAGAGTCGTACTCCATCTTCTCCATTCCTTCCAATACAGAGAGCAGCAAGTCCTCCTCTGAGCCCCCTCCTCTTGGAAATACTGCTTCTATCAGGGAGTGTGTGACAACATTTTTCTGGGACTAAAACCATGATTTCTATGACAGAGACCATATTCTGTCTATAGTTTGTCCTCAATAGCTATTCTGCACTACTTTGAAAGAAGTTAAAATCTTGTTATAGCTATAGGCTATATTTTTAAGCTTATTAAAAAATGTTCTTTCTACTGCTCGTTCATTTCAGATTGATTTCTTAATGTTTCTGATTTGGTGAGCAATGACTATAGCAAATACATTGTTGCTTTTTCAGAAAGGTGATGGAAAGGCAAAATATGAGAAGAAGTAATAATTTTGGGTTGAACATAATATTTTATTAAATTGAAAAAAAAATTTTATCATTAATCAGGAGAAGCATTAAAAGACAAAAAAAACCATAAAGGAAGAAATTAGTCAGTCTCATGCAGTCCTATCTTGAAATCTTTCATTGAGAAGATGTCATCCTAGAATACTTCAATATTTTCCAACTTTTTAAACAAAATTTCAATTGTATTTGTCAAAAATGTAGAAGATGTTTTGCCTCACCCTGGCTTTGATTTTTTCAGTCAATAAATCATTTGCCTGGAAGATATCAGTCAACTACATTCACAACCTTTCAGAAAGCCCCAGCCCTTGTGCCCGCATCAGCTCATGGGTACATGACTTTTGGTCTCTTTGAAGTCTTTTTTGGCCCTTGACATGTCTGCTTTTGAGTTTCATGCCAAGAAGGCACCTCAAAGCTTCTAGAAAATTAAAAATATTGAAAATGGGAATGACTTTAATAGTAGAGGTGCAACCATAGTGAATATTTGTAAAGAATTCCTACAGCATTCTTGGCATCTGGCTGGCAATTTAATATAATCAGATTTCTCCTTTAGTTCCTGTTATGTTAATTGATTGGTTTGCAGTTCTGAAAAATTGCAGCTCACACTCTGTTCAGCTTCCAGGTTCAGGCTCATTGTTTTAAAAACTGCACTGTGCAATATGGAAAGCTGGGCTTTTTAATGCAGGTTTTAACAACTGCAGTTAAATTATTTGGGTGGGGGGAAAGACATATCCAAGGATAACACCTGTTTTGATGCAATTAAAGCCCTACAGCAGTATTTGGATAGAATACTTCCAGAAAAACTTGGTTTGTAGAGTTTAAAATGATTACAGGGCCAAAGGGGTTGCAAGTAGTTAGTCCCAGGAAAATAGACTGGTAATTATGGAAACAGATTGATTTCAACTATTGCCCAGGTGTACTGGAAGGTGTATGATGGTGGCATTTAAAGACATAGAAGAGCAATTAGAGAGACAGGTGCTGCTTATGCTGAAACTTGCCTGTTGTGTACAGAAACTGAAGTAAAACTGCTAGTGCAATGCAGTGGCTTTAAAACAGTATCAGTTAAGTTATTTTATTTTAAAAAATGATAAAAAGTGTCACTGGCTCCTCTGTCCTTTCCTGCAGTGGTGCCCCTTAGCAACTGTCTTTGTGAAAGTCATAAATTCAGAATAAATCAAATACAGCACAAGTCTCCCCAAAGCAAACTAAGCTTCCCATTTATTTCTTTGCCAAGTGCTCTCCTGCAGCAAACAAGTGCAGTTCTTAAATCTTTACAGCTTAACTTGATGTTTTCCTAGAGAACATGAGGAGAAAACGTAGGTCCCTGCTAGCAGTGAGATTTTTCCCCCTTGTCTTCTGGGTTGGCTTGGCATTCACTCTGCGTGTGGCTTAAAGCACAATACTTGAATGCCCCAGGCTTGGGTATTGTGCATCCTATTTCTTTCCTCTTCCCACACTCCAGACTGGTCATGCTCTCTCTGCTTCCAAACTCCAATCCAGGTGGACAGGGCAAAACTTAGAGCCCTGTGTTGGGAGGAGATTCAAAGCAGAGGAAGGGGGAGAAAATATGGGAGAAGGGAATATGGGAGAAGGGAATATGGTGTAGGAAGCTAGTGTGGGAGAAAGGGAAGTGCCATCAGTGCTCCAGGGTAGGAGAGGCTTTGGTGCATCACAGAGCACTTCTGCTGCCAAGGCTGCAGGTGCTGGGGCAGTTGAGGTCTGAACTGCAGAGTGCAGATCCCTTTTGTCAAAAACTTTGAGAAATCATACAAAAATAGCCATGCAGTTTCTGCCCTCCCTAATGTCCATGTCTGCAGCCAGGCACTCCTTACTCTTTACTACTCGCTGTTTATTCACACAGAAGTTGTTTACAGATTTAGTCTTGAAAGTTAATTCAAGAGCTTTACAAAACTAATACCACCAGCTCTTAATAGTGTAATAAACCACTGTAATAAATGTGAAGTTTTTGGATAATATACTATCAATAGAGTATGCTAAGAAACAACAGAACCAAACTAACAAAAAAACAAAAGTCCTTCAGAAAATGAGGGCTAACCCTCTGTTTGGAGTTGCTCCAACGACTCATGAAAAGTATCTAATCTTTGTATTAAACCCAACCTCTGCAAATGGTCTGTTGTATCAATTGACAGTGAAGAAGGAAAGTGGGAAAAGCACATGCTGAGAGCTACCCTCTCCTCAGTTTAATTTTGGACAATTTTGTGTTTCACATGCTCTGAGCCTAGCTGTTCACTTGGCTTTCTTATATCCAGCTGTTTTAGCAGTGAGAAAAGGCAGTGAGATACTGTCTCTCCAATTAGAAAAATCCTAGGTGGAAAAATATGTAATGATTCTACTGTTAGGTGGGGTGGAGCAGTCACTGACTAGATTAAGACAGAATGAACTAAATTTATCTGTGATAGTACTGTGTTGGTTTTCTTGGAGTTAAGGCAGGGATTGTTTTGCCCCAGTATGTGTTGTTTCCTTCCTTCTTTAAAGAATTAGAGGGATCTGTCAGGGTTTAATCCAATAACTGATAACACTGGAGAAAAGAGCAGCAGATGTGGGCTGTATAGAAGAAATGTAGTAACACAGAAAAAAAATCTAATCTTTCCCTAGATCAGTGAGCAGAGAACAAATCCTGGGAATTGTCAAGTGCCTCTTTTGGTTCTTCAAGTAATTTGGGGTTAATTGGTCCACTTGTAATGATTTAGCTGATAAAAACACAGTACATAAAGAACTTCTGGTTGCAGTTCTTAACGTGAATTGAAAGCAACTTTTTTTTTCAATCCAGTTTTCATAGGATCCCGTTTTCATAGAAAATAAAGTTTGGGTTAAAAAGAGGCATCTCTTATGAGCTGTTTGCAAGACTTCCATGAAATAAAGAGAACAGAGATATCCAGAGCCACCTGGAAAGCAATTTTGCTTCCGAGGATTTCAAAAGGGATTATTTAAAAGGAGAAATATTTTTAATATGTTTAACTTGTTCATTCTGTTAAAATGAACAATTTGTAGTTACTTTTTTATTTCCGATTGTTTTCATCCTATTTGCAAGTCTAACATATGCACATAATGTTAAGTGAGTGGTATGTAAACAACTTGCTGCCCTGGTGTATATAGGATTTTGCTTGGCTCTGTTTCTGGGTTGTCTGGTGGGACTGTGTCCCGGTTTTTGAGACAGTTATCNTTAGGTTCAGGCAGCTACACTACAAGAATGAAAAGTTTGAGCAGTTGCACAAATATGCATAAATATCCATTCAAAATGCATGTGTGTGACTCCCATATTTCTTCCCCTTGAGTCAAGGGTGCACAAATGCTGACAAAAAATGGGAGTTCATATATTTTTCAATGCTGCTGGGGTTCACACGGCTTTGCTCATCCCAGTCCCCTCAAACAGTCTTCCTGTTCCCTGCATGGTTTAAACTGGGATTTATCCCCTAATAGGGCTGTTTCCAACAGCTATAATTGCTTAAGATATGCAGATCCTTTATGCCCAAGTTCCACTTGAACACCCTTTGAAGTCAGTGGGTCCCATGGGGGATATAAAGAGATGAAAAAAGTGAATCCCAAGCCAGGTCTAGGGAAGGTGTTTCTCCTTCCTGTCACAGGCAATGGTCTGACTGTCATGTCTAGAATTCACTGCTGTGACTTTTGGCAGATTCAATTTAATTCATAGACAATAATGAGGCTGGTACAAGCCTGTGGAAGAGGTCTTTTTGTGGCTGTGCTGCTTCTTTTAGACAGCTGGTAAAAAATGCATTTTGTATTTATGACTGATGTCAGCTCTGTTACTATATTTAAAGTCTAATAGACTTTTAGATATACTGCCTTAGCCAGCACGATTTAACTTCATTAGTTTTGAAACAGGAGAGAAATGTTAGCCACTGTGTAGTTTTTGATTATGCTCTGGGGAATTTCCTAGGGTTAAATTAACCACAGGGGAACTCTACTCTTGTTGTTTGAGTGTCTGTGAAACATATTGAGAAATACAGGGGAAAAAATAATTATAATTTTGAAATGTAAAAACTATAAAGTTCATCTTATGTTTAACCCCTAGTGCACAGTAAGTTCTGTATACTTGGTATACTTGCAGCATTTATGTTAACTATACGATTTCTTTAATGTTTTATTTTGTCTTTATAAAAAGTCACACCACCAGCAATAGGATCTGACTGTAAAGGGGCATTCAGAAAACTATCGTTTCACCAGACTCAGTTTAAATTCAGGAGGGAGATAATTTATCCACTAAACGTCCTGCCTTATCCACAGCACCACTGGAGAATTACTCTCCAGAATCACTTTCATCTCCCAGCTGCTGACAATTTAGCAGTGCTTCTTGCCTTTAATTAATCTCTTTGAATCTACATGTATAAGGTCAGTGTCAATGACTTTGGCAGAATGAGCAGATATTTTTTCCAAAAAATTAATGGAGATGAATTTTGGGAGATGCAGGGTCATTGCAATCAAAAGCCTTTTGACAGTTTATAAAATTTTATACTTGTATATATGAATGGAAAGTTTGTTTACAATTTCATATATCAACAAAGATTTCAGTGATTTCATTATAAAAATGAAATGATCTAGTTTTGATTTTCTTTTCATATGATGATTTTTTTTAAATCTCATTACACTAATTTCATATGGAAAATTAGGGGTGAAAGACAGAAGTAAGGAATTAACGCATCTAAAGGTGTAGAAATCTCTTTTACTTCCTCACAGAAGAGTTTGCAAAAAAAAAATCATAAAAAATCCTGTGAATTTTTTTCTTCCATTCTGTCTTCCTATAAACATTTGCCTGCTTTGGACTGAAAAATGAGTTGAAGAAAACATGAAAATCCATACTTTTAAAAGTATTATTTTTGTATTGCCAAACCCAACCTAATCTTTAAATCAACATGAACATTCTAAGCAATGCAAAAGAAACACAATTTCACTGATCAAAAATATTGTTAAAATAAATTAAAGTGGTAAAAATTTTCCTTTATTTCCTCCATTTTCTTAAAGTGCACTTTTCTTTAAGTAGGATTTCTGTCCAACAGGTACAGAGCCTGAGGAGGACCTGGATTCTGCATGAGACCGTAAAAGAAGCAGGGGAAAATGTATTTATCCTCAAATTGCATATACTACTTAATACAGAAACATCTATTCTAGACTGCTTTTTTTTTTTCCTGTGTTGCAGAGATGCTTCCTATAATTTTTAGTACCTTTTTTCTGGCTTAATCTTCTGCTAAAATTTGAAGTAAACAGTCCAACAACCTTCTCACAAGACACATATGAAAACTACAACCGTAAAAACCAGATCTGTGTGTACATCCTGTGGAGGAAACGTGGTATGTGCTTGGACCCTCTATAACAGATGCATGCAGACTCTGAGACTCTGCAGAACTCTCAGTTCTGCCTGGCAGACACAGGACATGGCTTACATGGTAATACCTAGCAAAAGGAAAATCTCAGCATGAATGACTGACCAGTTCTCTGGCAGTGGTGGGGGTGATGTCTGGAAGAGCTGGAACAGAGCCTAGATGGAGTTAAGAGGAATAAAGGATATTTACTGAGGCCTTCAAAGGCCACACCCAGGTAACACCAGTGCTGCAAATCAGGCTGTGTCTGAATGGCTCCAAAATGGAGGCAAAGAGAGTGGGCCCAGTCCCAAGATCACACTCTTTTTATATGTTTGGGTCCATTTGCATACAGAAGTCTCATTTGCCCGCCTCTTCCTTCCACACTGTTTTCACTTTTGAGCCTAAAGTTTGGAAAAAATGTCCTTGAGTCCCAATTGGAGTAGGATTGTTGTGTCTTTATCACCCTGTGAAAGGATCTAAGTAACCCTGAACAAAAAGCCACACACCAATGCAGAATAGAAAACTCAAAAGCCCAAGGCATCAGGGGAGATTGTTCTATAACAGTGCAGATGAATGCCAGTCAGGTGCAGAGAGAGCATGGGTCTAGAGATTTCTAATCTGTGCTATTCAAGCATGTTGGGCTAGTTGCCTGCCTCCTTCATTTAGTTATCCTTCTGCATTTTCATAGCGTCTCTAATTTCTTGTGCCCTTTTCGGACAGAATTCACATTGCACTTAGCTTTTACCTAATGTTTATCCATTTATGGCTGCCAAAAAGATGGTATTTCACCATTTTCCAGACTACAGAATATATAGAAGTTGGCTGCCATTTTCTCCTGTTTGGGTAATAGGAGATGCTTCTGGCAGTCTTCACCACACCTACACTCCTGTTTCAGTACAATATCCTTTCAGCAGCATGCAGGCCTCTGACTAGACTTGGCAATCCTCTTTTCTGAGAAAAGGCAAACCACAATACTAAATGAGAAAAAAAGAGGACAGAAATACATTCTTCAAGAGTAATTAGGATAGTCTGGGATAGTTTATGACTTCATTGTCGTTATTTCAACCTCACACATACCTGTAAGGTAGGACGTACAATAATTGCTTCTATTCTAGAGATGGAAAAACAATTGATTTAATTCTGTCCTCAAGAAGAATGATTCAACACTTGAGCTTCAAACCAGAACTTCATTATTCCTGGCTTTATAAGGAGCCTGTAGCTGTAGCTCAAATAACATACCTATCCCTATAGTGCCCTTGCGGAAAGAATAAAAAATTATCAGAAAAAGTGTAGTCCTTGGCCTGGAAACCAGAGACTTCTTAGAGAAAATCTGTAAAAGATGGGAATTTGTTATGTAACAGATTTTCAAAACAAGAATATCCCTAATTTACTCTACATTCAGTTAAAAACCCAGTGAAAAGATAGGGAAAAAATCTTTCAGCAGGGCACATTTTGAAGGAAAGATATAACAGGTAGAAGAGAGCAGAAAAAAAGTATAAACCACAGGAGAGAATGAAGATGTGTGTGGATGCGATGTATTGTAAGATAAAATGATGCATGAACTGGGGTTATGTGTGCTATTTAGAAATAAAGACACTGGAATACAGAGACCAGAATGGATGACTAAGGGATTCAAAAGGTCAGCTGGGATACAAAGGTATGTGTGCAAGAAGGAAAATGGTCAGTATCAGAGTGATCCTGGGATGAAATTAAGACAGTGTAACAGAAAAGAACAGTGAAAGAAGAGACTGTGAAAAGAGTACCCACTATGCTAAAATAAATATTTCTATTTTAGATGCTGGAGAGCGATATGGTCATGTAATCTGCATATTGCCATCACAGTTGCTATAGCGAGTGTAATGTACTGTATTTTTTTACCACCAGGGAGACTGTTGCAACAGACAGGGAGCTACATTAGGAAGTTGTGCTTAACAAGTCATGTGTGATTTTACTGTCAAACTGCAAAGTGCCATACTCCTATGGAAGAAGGCTACGAGTACTTTCGAGGAGTAGATAAACACCACATGATGCAGCTTTCAGGGAAAAACAGAATCCTTTGAAGCATTTCCAGCAAAATCCTTGGAGAGGCAAAGCATATTTTCAGATGCATGATTCTAGGTTAAACAGCTATGTCCCCTACTTGTTTACAAAGCAGCTCGACAGCTGCTGTGAGCCACTGGCCCCCTTTGGACAGACAGGATACATTTGGATCTGTCACAGCAAGCCACAGCGTGCCTTTGCTGCATTACTCTGAGAAGATCTCATCTGAGATCTGCTGCTGGCAACACTAAAAGCTTCACCAGCTTTAAGAGCAGCAGATGATTAGTTTCACCCTCATTGTAGGCTTCCTTGTTGCTTTTAACTCTGAAAATCTGGGGAAAACTTTAGTGGTGGAATTTTTCCTGGGAAAGCTGCACCCTGTTTTGTGCATGAGAAAGAAAATATAAAAATATAGACAAGCAGCTGGTTGTTGGAAGAGAATGGGTTCTTTAATAGAAGAAGAAAAAAAGCCCTGAAGTCTGTTTAAACACAGAGATGCAGTATCCAGCTTGAAATTAAAAGGTTTCATTAAAAGAGCAGAGCAAAGGTGGCGTTACATCTGTCCTTCAACATTTGGAAAATTAGTCTGAGAGATGCAGCTCCTAAGCTGTGTACTCCAACCACAGCTCCTGAAAGTGCTGCTGGAAACAAGGCCAAGCCAGGACACAACATGAACACCAACAGGACAGTCTGATCTGGAGAGCAGGGGCAGAGATTTAAATTTCACCCTGCAAACGAAGGCACATGCCTTAGCATAGCCCCACTCCTGTGGATGGATCTAAAGATGATTTGGTAAGCTCAGTGCATCTCACTACACCAGAGAGGCATTGCTGGTCCCAAAACAAGGACTGCTTGGCAATTCTCCTTTTCCTGTCATAACCATGCTGCTGCTGGGAGAGAGAGGAAAGCAGGATAGCAGCAACACAACTGGACAGGCTCACCTGCCTCCTACTGCACTTCTCAGCAGTCTGTACCTGCTGTCAGAGCCTAAGGATGGATGTAAGGGAAAGGTCTGGGGCTGTCTCAAAGCTCTGCTTGGTTTTCTTGCTAAATTGCTCATGATAAGTTCTTGTTATAAAATATTGCTTCTCCAGCAGCTCTTTTGCATCTCCCTTACAAAGGCTACAGTGGTCCTTCACCCTTTTTAATATACTATTTGATACCTTTAAGCCTATATAATATCCCAGTGTAGATATTGATGCTTAACTCTGCACAACATGTTCCTATGCTCTTCTTCAGCAATGTTTTCCCTTTAACCAAGGCAAAGAAAATCAGTAGAGATTATAAATCTTTCTCTCTTCTGAAGAGGATGGAAGCAGACCCTCTGTCTCTGAAACCCACAAATCACAGGCAGCTGGTCCCTTGCAGTCAGCAGCAATATTGTTTCCTTTGCCCTTCTTACCAGAGGCTGGTCACAGAAAAAATTATTACTGATGGCATCTGACAGTTCTACATCATGTTTTGACATTAGCTTTTAGTTACTGGTTGTTTTTTATTAGCTGCTGGTGTGTTCAGTCAAATACCTGTGTGTCACCCCAGTCAGACAGACCTTAATGTGTCTGTGTTATGGAAGAGGACCTCAACATCTTTCCAGAACTATTATAGCTCCAGTATAGCTTTTTATCACAAATTCCTCATGAGTAGCTGTCCCTGCTCCACCATAGAAACCTCCTGAGTTGGCAGCGCCAATGTCTGCAGCCATTAATCTTCTCCATGCTGTGGAGAGCATTTATGGCAATTACCTGCTCTGATGAGCAGAGCTCTGGTGAGTTGGTTTGAATCATCATTGCTGGAAGGAGTTTTGTCCCCAGGCTGCAAAATATGCCTTCGCACACCTTGCATTTACTTTCCCTTGTGTTGGTTTTACATGGCCTGGTTTTTGATAGTGGGGGGGCCACAGAGGTGGCTCCTGTGAGAAGCTGCTGGAAGCTTCCATCATGTCCAGCAGGGCCAATCCCTGATGGCTCAGAAGATGGACATGCTGCTGGCCAAAACTGGGCCAATGAGAGAGGTTGGTAATGCCTTTGTGATGACATACTTAAGAAGAAGATCAAAAAAGTCACACTGTATTTCCTCTAGTCAAATAATAGGAGGAGGAGGTGAGAACATGTGAGGAAAACAGCTTGGCAACACCAAGGTCAGTGGAGAAGGAGGGGGAGGAGGTGCTCCAGGTGTCAGAGCTGAGATTCCTCTGCAGGCCACAGTTAAGACCACGGTGAAGGACCAGTGCCCCTGCAGCCCATGGGGATCCACAGGGGATGCAGAGATCCACCCACAGCCCATGGGGATCCACGGGGGATGCAGAGATCCACCCACAGCCCATGGGGATCCACAGGGGATGCAGAGATCCGCTCACAGTCCATGGGGATCCACAGGGGATGCAGAGATCCCCCAGCCTGTGGGAGAGGTGCTCATGCTGGGGCAGGTGGATGCCTGGAGGAAGCTGTGATCCAGTGGGAGACCCGGTGGAGAGAGGAGAGAGCTGGCCCTGCTTCCAGGCTGGAGCAGCCTGTCCTTGGAGGACTGCTCCCCGTGGAAGAGTGACTCACACTGCAGCAGTTTTGGGAGGATGTCTGCCCATGGGAGTGACTCAGGTTGCAGCAGTTTTGGCAGGAATGCTGCTCGTGGGAGTGGACCCACGTTGGAGAAGTTCACATAGAACTGTCCCCCGTGGGAAGGATCCCACAGCCTCACAGGGGAAGGATTCCTTTCCTTGAGCAGTGGAAAAAATCTGTGATGAACTGACAAAACCCCCACACCCTGTCTCCCTGTGCTGTTGGTGGGAAGTATGGAAGGAAGTGCGGAAGTGCGGAAGGAAGGAGAGCTTGGGGGGAAAAAGGTGTTTTAAGGGCTTACTTTACTTCTCATTATCCTCCTCTGACTCTGTTAGTAATACATTTACTTTAAGTTGAGCCTGTTTTGCCCTAGGATTGTTTTCTCCCAATCCTTAACTCATGAACCCATAATTTAATTTTTTTCTCTCTGCCCAGCTGTGGCAGGAGAGGATGAGCGAGTGACTCTCGTGGGTGCCTGGTGTTTGGCCAAAACCACGACACCCCCTTAAGCATCATGCAGTTAAACAAGTGCATTTTAATCACAGTTTAAAATAGTGGTGGTGCCCTGGTAAATGAAAGGTTAAACACTTTGACACAGGTTCAGAATTAAAAACTGTCATCAAACATCTTTGCTAGTTTTGTGAAAGTAATATATTCCCAGAAAGGCTATAAAATGCACATCTTTCACCTGTTATTTCCCAGACTAAGTTCTTGTTTTAATTTTATGCGTTATTCTCAGGTTTAACTCCTGATTTTTTATGTTTTGAACTGATGGGGGTCTTGAGTGGTGCATGAGAAATGAAGGTTGTGCCAAGCTGAGATCAGCAGTGAAGCCTTGAGCCAATTAAGGAGCAATGTTAATGGGCTCTCTGTGAATCCTCCTAAGCCGTCCACACCAGAAAGGATGATGCCCACAACCCAGGGCTGAGCTGAGCATTTAAAGTCTACAGAAATAAGAGCAGATTTTCAAGTCTTCATTATTAAGCAGCTTCCCTACCGGCTGTGTTGAAAGAGAGGTGTGCTCTATAATAGGAAGACACAGAAGTTGTTTCATCTGTTATGAAGATTCATATGGGTGCATGAGTTTGTGTGTGCAGGTATGTGTTATAGCATTGCAACAGTTTATATCCGCTGGGAATTAAGCTGACTTCTACATTTCTCTTTCTTTGCTGCTGCTTTTCTGTATTTAATGTCAGCAGAGAAAATGGAAAGTAAGATGAATCTTGTGATTAGGCTTGTGTATAGAGGAAACGAAGTGAATTTAGGAGGGAATATGTATATACAGCAGGCTGAGTGCATGCACCCATTTAGAGAAAAGCTGCAGGAGGAAGCTGGACCAGCTGCTGGAGAAGGAGGGGCAGAGGAGGAGAGTCATTGGGGAACCTACATATAGAGAGGTTTAGAGAGAGTGACAACTGGCCCAGGGCTCTGCAGTGGTGGGTCTATCCTGCCCTGCTGTACCTCTTTGTTTTCATGTGAGAAATTACAGCAGCAGTGAATAGCAACTCAGCAGTAATACTGATGTGGGACATACTTATTTGGGAAAAAAGAACGGCTTTTTCTTGCTTAGCTTGAGTTGTTTTCAAAGCAGCCTAAGTTAAGCTGGAAAGATGTGGTCATTCTGGGTTGCAAATCTGTGAGTGCCTTATAGGAATATAAATATAGCATCTTATCTTGCACTGTTATATACTCCCACACAGACAAGCCTGGAGGCAAGTGGAAAAAATGAAAGCTGGGCTATTCATGATACCCCTGGCATCAGCTCCAGTCACACGTGGGCGTGTGGGCAGCTGGAGCTGACATATGCTAATAGAGATTAACATATGTGCGTGGAGCTTGGCCACACAGAGCTGCAGCACAAAGAGCCTGGTCCAAGAGACTTTTACCAGTGCATCCTTTGGACACTGAGCTTTCTATTAAATGATGTGTGTGATCCATGTACACAATGTTTGAGCTGGACTTCAGTGATCCTTGTGAGTTCCGATAAGCTCAGGATATTTTATGTTTCTATGAATATGTAGCAAACCTGGTTCCACTTTAATGTGCAGCCATGGTTTTCCTCTATGAAGCCTTGAAAGCCCAAGTTTGGTACAGCCTACTATGAGCAAATAAATTCAGAGCATAAAGGAGATTTTGGGCTACATTTCCTCCCATTGATTGACTCCTGTGGGAGGACCACACATGCTCTCCCAGCTATAGGACTGATGGCTTCCAGCCCCCTCACTACTTTGGGGCTTTCAGGCCTGTTGTGGTATTTGAGGCAGCCCAAAGAAGCTGGGTAATGGTGCTCTCAGATGCAATTCTATTTTTTGAACACTTCACTCTTTTAGCTGTGTAGGGCCATCTCCAACCTGAAGCCCTGTCATAATCTGGTAGCACGCTGGGGCTTGTTTACAAGATAAACTAACAGCTGGTTTCCTCTCATCTGCTCCTCCTGCTTCAAACTTGAAATAAGAATTATCAGTGTGTGTCAGAACCAGGAGAGTCAAAGCCTCCTTGGAGATGCCCTTTGGGCTTCTCTTTCTGCTGCCTTGCAAACATATTTCTATTTTCAGAGGTGGCAACCCAGCACCTAATCTTCCACAGGCACATGTATTGCTCCCAGGGAGGAATGTTAGGAATGAAGGAACTGATTTATTTTTTTTTAACCCTCCCTCCATGGGTTAGCCCACTTCTGCTTATCAGCCTACCTCAGCACTTGGTGTTTGAAAATCTGGATCAGAATTTTTCAGATTTCAGGTCCTATGCATAGTTTTTCAGCAATGGCCTCATTTGCTTTCAACAGCTGAGTGAAAACACATCCATTTTGGGTTTTTTGCATCTGTAGGCAGAAATATAAGAGGACCGGTCTTACTATTTTTTTGTGAACTGATGTTTAGTGACTGTATTAAAGGGCCACACACAAGCTCCTATCTTATTTGCATATCAATGCTTAGCCTATTAGAAGCCAATGGAGTGAGGGTCTTGCAGTACATACCCTCTCACAGTGTGACTCTCAGACTTCCCATGACATCCTTTCTTCAGCTTTCATGTCAGTGAATTTTATATTGTGATGCCTTGAAGCCAGGATAAACCAGGGCCGTTAAATGTTCAGATGTATGCTCAATCTGTGAAGCTCGCAGCTGCTCCACTCTTTTGATAATGCTAAATTAGTAAGCAAAATTAGTAAATAAAATAAATGCTTAAGGTTCATTTGCTGCACACCCCAATACATGAATGAGAATAGAATTGAGGACATCAAAGAAAAATAAAAAACAGGCTAGTAATAACTTGTTCCCCTTAGGCCTACTGCTTAACCTAAATGTTGTGTTAAAGGGATAAATGGGTGAACTGAATTATTATACATAGCCAGGAATGAGATCTGAGATCACACCCCTGTTAGTAAAACCAGCATTATCTCCATAAGATAAAAACCAGTAAATATTTAGCTGAGAAAATGTGTCACGTTTATATATTCACAGATTTTTCATATTATTTGCCTGCACAGGTAAATAATAAAATCCTGAAGTGGTCCATGAGGCTGGAGCAAGGTCACCCTCCTTCCCTACCACTCCCCCCCAGCCCTTGCTTGTTTTGGTGCCCTGAGAAGGGGCACATCTGCCACGGCTGCCTGTATCTGAAATGAGATTGGAAGGCTCTCTGGGAAATGAGGTTTTCAAAGAGATCTTAAGGGCAGAGAAGAAACCAAACCCAGGTGTCAATCTCTCCATGAAGGGAGTGGTAGAGGAATGGGGATGAGAAGATTGGAAGACATCATCAGCTCATGGTGGCTACAACTGATGAGGAAGAGGACAGGAAGGGGGAAGGTGTTCAGGGGAGTGTGGCAGGAAGGATGGGACCACCTACTTTATCTGAGGGAGGGGATGTGAGGGGCTGGATGGCGACTCCTAGCACAAATATCACATTTGGATGGAGAAATAAGGTGGCTCCTTCAGAGCTGCATCATTACTGAAAGCTCATGGTCACCTTTCTCTCTCTTGCTAGCCTGCAGATGGATGAGGGGAATACTGTTTTATGTCCATACCCCACTAAATCACACTGCCACTGGATTAAAATGTTTGAACATGTACATCCCAGAGGTTCTGGAAGGAGGCTTGCACAGTTGGACTAATGTGGTAACCTCAGATGATAGTGACCAAGGAAGCAGCCAAGGGAAAAAGCCTTGTGGGATGACCCTGTGGCAGACGTGTGGAAAGAGATGTCCCAAAGAGGAGTGACCGGGAAGCTCCTCCCTGGCGAGGGTCGGCGCACACTCCGAGCTGTAACGCTGAGCTGCAGCTGTCGCCTTCGCTGCCCGGAGTACGCACGCTAGAGAAGCTCCAAGATTTCAGAAAATAGAGGTGCTACCACTTCAAGCACTAGCCTGTCCCATGGCATAAAACTTTATTCCAGAGAACTGAGATTAAGCACATGAATTACTTTGACCTAGAAGAAAAGAACTTCTTCCTGTGAGGGGAACATGCAGAAGAATAAGATATATTAATTACTGGATATGATGCCACTAGAATGCTGATTGGAAAAGGCTGCATTTCTCCCTTGTAGCCTCTGCTGCTTAAGTAAGATAAGACTCATGCCCCTGCAAAATATTCACCTCTATTTAAACCCACGATCTCCTCTTTACTATAAAGTTAATTAATTAAAAAATCACCTTGTGGTAGGAGTATCAATGCAGAATAATGGATTGCCTTGGGAAAGGTGATCAGATAAGCTGGAGTCTTAAAAAGGTCAGGTGATGCAATAATATGAAAAATAGGATCCAGAAAGAGACACTTATATTTAGGAATATGTTTTCTCATAAAAAGGGACTGATTGTATCAAAAAACTGCTTAATACAGAGAAAATGGAGCAAGAAAGCACAGTACTATTCTACTTAATGCTGGGGTTGAAGATTATGTTCTAAAAAATAAAAATGCCTCCTGGAGTTAAAAGTTAATTCATAAATTTTTTCTTGTCTACAGTATATGTTTGGGTTTTATTTGTCTCTCCAGTGTTTCAATGTATCACTCTAGTGTTAACACTAACTCTTAATCTGATTTCATGTATGCTTAACTTTACACTCTATGAGTTCTCATTAAAACTAAAAATGTATAAATTTAAACATGCTTAGCTCTTTACAGAATAATGGTTGCATATTGTGAAACGCATAAGATATATAATACATCTGAATTAAAATTACAACAGAATTCCCAGCTGGATTTTCCTGGTCACTTTTGTTATTTTAATACAGCTTTAAAGACTGTGCTACATGTTAAAATATTAGTTGGAATTTTAAAACAGAACCATGCCTGAAAAAAATACCTTTGACATATGCAAGTAATTTTCCCACTGTGAATTTAGGTATGAATAACTTAGAGTTGAATGACATGCATGTGAGAATTTATCCCAAAATTTCCCAAGTCTTGTTGATAAGCACTTCATCAGGAATTCTCAGTGTATGGCATTTCAGATGCTCCTCAGTTTTGCCCTGGCAAGCAAGTCACAACATTCACCAGACTTTTAAAGAAAAAACCAGTCACTGTTATTCCAGTAAATCTCATAATTCTAATGAGCTTTTCTGCCAGTGAACTCATCTCCTGTATTGCCAGTGGAAATAGAACCATAGAGATATGAACATCCTTGAAGGAAAACGAATTAGAGGGAATGCACTCAGTTAATTTCCAATATATACTCACCACCCGTAAATTAGAAGCGGAGGAAAATGTCCCACTCTGGCTCTAAACAGAGAACCATCAGACATGGACACTGTGACTATAGGAGTTATTTCAGAGCAGGGCATAGGAAATCTTGTAAACAATTATCTTAATGATCTACTTCTAGGGCAAATACGACTTTCATATCTGTCTGTGCAGCTATTGCCCTGCACCATGGGAATGTTGGTCTCTTAACTTTTCTATTTTATCTAATATCAGTATGGATATTTCCATTTCTCAGTGAAGTGCATAACTCTTTATTCTAATCCTGCCATGCTGTTGGCCTCAGTGATGAGAATCTCATTTACAGCAATGTCACATTATATCCCTCCTTTTTCTTGCCTGAGTGTATTAGCAGCCTGAGTGATGGGGACTGACTTCTGGTGGCTATATTCAGATTTTATATGCTGATAGCAAGTAAAGAGTAAGATAAAATAACAGACTTTTGACACACTTACTCTACATCTGTATATTAGTTGCCATTTGAGCCAGTTTTGAATACCCTTTGGCAAAACCCCAGAGGTACAGGGAAGGAATGATAGGTGCTGAAGCAGTTTGAGGGGGGACCTGCCTCAGCCCTCCTGGCATGGAAAACTTCAACTTCAGAGCTCTCAGATCTGGCTTCAAGAATTAAATCATTCAGTGGGGAAAGAAAGGAGACTGAAGATGGAAAAAAGTGAAAACAAAACACTATTTGGTCATAGGATCAAAGGAAAACTAATACTAAAGGAAGGATTAAAAATTAAGAGTGTTTGGGGAATATTGCTTTTGTGCAAGACCCCTTGGCTATAAAGACAGAATTAGAAAGATTTCATGGAATTTCAGGCCAGAAGGGGACCATTAAGATCAGTTGCTCAGACTTTCACTAGGCTGTTAAGGATGTTGATGCAGCCAGCTTTGCTGCGAGGCATCCCTGGAGGAATGGCAAAGGGAATGCTGAACCTGCAGCCTCTCGGCCAGCGCCACACTCTGAAGGCCGGAGGTGAAGCAGGCAAGAGCTCCCTCCCACCATGTATGCAGACCTTGCCCGGATACCTTTCTCCATGTGAGCATTTCCCCTTTTCCCATGGCTGCTCTCTCAGCTGCCATGACCTGCTCCCATCTGCCCTAAGCTGTTAGTCACCCCCCTTGCCCACCCAGACAAAGAGTCAGAAACAAAACATTGCTTCACAAAGCTTCTCTAAAAACCCCCTGCCTGTTGGCTGCTGTCTGCTCTTTTGAAAAGCAAGGACAACCTGTGTGTCAGGGGTGGGAGGCAGGTGAGGGGAGGCTGTTCCATGGCAGCCCACATGGAAAAGACATCCTCAATTGCTTTGCTTTGCTCTGATTTGTCTCATCTTCTAAATATTCACAAATCAGGAAAGGACTTGTAGTTGATACATTTTGTCTGTGTAGTCTGCCAAGACCTAATCAGAACTGTGGTTTGGTCTGCAGGAATCACTGGTGGGACCTCTAGGGCTTCCTATACCTTGTCCTAGGTGTGTGCTTCTGCTGCCTGTGCTCTTGAAGCAGCACCTGCCATGGAAAGGGCTAAGGATTTCAGTGGTTTTTCAGCTCATTGTAATGTTCTGCAAATTCCTCTCACCAGTGCAGTGAAGATTTTGATGAAGGAACCACATTTTTATACGTAGCAATAACAGAATTTTTTCTTTTATTTTACAACACAGGCTAACAGCTGTTTACAAACTAGTGATGGTGGAATGCAGTCCAGTGGGTATACTGACTATTCATTTATCCAGAGGGATTACACTGTGGTGAACAGCATTTGGACTTCAATTTAGTATGCATCCAGCCGAATTATGCGATTAGCTGATATGCAATAAACCAGAACAGAAACACATGCAGTCAAATGGTGCTAGATAAAAAGCATATCATTCTTATACAGGGTCATATAATACTGTATAGGTGAATTATAAATACATAGATATAAGGAATTTGGCTATCTTGCCATTTAGGTATATTTCTTGGTGTGCTGTGTAGATATATCTTTAACTCTGTGTGCAGAGCTGCACTGATTTCAGGTTCTTTATATTACTCATTAAATAATTTTATTTAGTTGTTTTACTTGAAATATACCACACTTCAAATGCTGGCAAAAATCAATGTTTTTGCATCACTTTAAGGAGGACATAAGGATTAAAAGGCAGCTTTAATTAAAAAAAGTTTCAGAGAAAACTCCTCTCCCAGCAGAAACCTCGTGGTGATTTTAAACAGAAAAAAAGAGGCTTTTAGATACTGTTAGGGATTTTCACAGTTATGGGGTCATCCCTCTCCAGACCTTCTGGCAGTGCTGTCTCTCCCCTGGATGGAGGGCATAGGGACTGGAGGAGAGCCCACCTCCTCCTGTCCTGCCACGAGGGAGCAGGATGGAAAGAACCCTAAGCAGAATTTTTGTCTCCAATCACCCCTATCAGGCTGCTGAGCCCAGGAAAGAGAGAAAATAGGGGAGGGAACCAAGTTAAGCGGTTTTTCATCCCACTGGAAGATCTTGACTGTGGATTTCATTCTTTGTCCCCTTGTGAGACTGACCACAGTCTTTACCCTCAGTCTGCTCCTCATGAGAAGCCAAAGGATTGGCAGCTCTGTCCTGTGGACCAGCTGTGGGCAGGAGCTGGGTATTGACACATTGTGTATATAAACACAAATAAAATGAAGTTGTAACTGAACAAACTGTGCATCCTAAATTGAGGGATGCTTCTTAATCCATCCGTGCATGACCATCCTGCCTGCACACAGGAGATCACTTCCATCCCTCTCCATCCAAGAGGGATCATGTTGTTACCTTTTCAGCTTTATCACTTTGCTTGATATTAAAGTGGTCAGTGCCCTGGCAAAGCTCAGAAGGAAAGAAGCCTTTCCTTGTTTTTTTTTGTTTCATAGGACACAAAGCATTGACCAGATTAAAGAAACAGTGAACAGGCACTGGCATGGAGATTGCTATTCATCCTCAGTGTCGTGTGAGGCCAGAGTCTTACAGGAAACAGCATGTACAGAGGTAATTAAAACTATATGGATGTATATGCCTAAGTAAGCCAAATCATGGCTGTAGGCAGTTTTTCCAAAACGATGCAATAGGAAAGTTCCTAGCCTTAACATGAGGCTCAGATTATGCAGGGACAATCCCATGTGATTCCAAGTGTGTGAACGAACAGACTTAGGTAAAAAAGTGTGATTTGTATTAACTATGCAACCAAAATAATGTAAAAATAAGCATTAAAAACATTATAATGCAACTAATATATTTACAGTTATTATAATTGGATTGTTGAATAGCTTTCACTTTTTGAAGTGCTCTCCTTTCTCACAGATGAAAATAAGTTGGCAGCTCTCCATCTTTGCCTTTCAACAGTTTAAAAATTGCAGGCTTTATATTAAAAAAATTATTCTTGCAAATATTTCTCTAGTTTGTTTTCTAACTTGAATTGTGAATTTGCACCAATCTTTCAGAACAGCTGGAGGTCTGTAATCCATTCTGTACATACCTACATATTTTTATTTTTCCATATTTGCATTTTCTGGAAAATTTGGTAGATTTAAAAAATATTTTCATGTATTTTCAATGTAGAAATGTGAAGAAAAGGAGAGGAAAAAAATGTCTATGAATCACATGATATTCTAAAACCATGTTTCCAAATGCATTTATCTGAATTCAAGCTGTGACTTAATAGCTGTAGCTGTATCAACACTGTATCAGTTTACCATAGGAGGAAAATATATGAGATGAGACATAACCTACTAAGGTCACTTCAGGGGCTATCACCGAGCGGAAAATGAATGCTAATATTTTCAGATTTAACATGGGTAAGCTAGTCAGAACCAATAGTTTGGGGCTGAATTCTGAAATGCCCTCGGTGAAAGCAATGCAAGGGGGATGGTCAGTGAGATGGAATTATTAAAAGATAGGGTGGAGCCAAGCCCAGCCATATGGTGAATGCCATAACCGGGGCAGACCTGTCATGGGTAAGCAAGCTGGGAAAGCAGGCGAAAAGAAATTGTCCTGAAAGAACAACATGCATCCCGCCATGAAGAAATGAGGGCAGAGGGCTGTGGGCAACGCTTGGCCAGTGACTGACACTTGCACTGATGAAAGACAACACTGGAAGTTGAGCCCCAGCTATGCAAAGTTGATTAGGGTAGATGGGACCCTTCATCATGCCTTAAAAAATAATCACAGCTCAAAACACTCACTTTCAATATGCCTAATAAAACCCTTGGTCGTTCATGCAATTTGGGTGAGTAACATATCTATCAGCAAAATAGCTGCATAACTGGGTGCATCAGACACAGCCCTTCATATCATCCAAACCCCAGGGTCCTTTCTTCCAACAAAAGATGTGAGGGTCTTGCTGTGACTATGAGAGAAGCCTGAGACTTACTAGTGACTTCATTTTCCCTCAGTTGTGTATTTTCATGAAAAAGACTATATGTTAAAAAGCATAAACACGTTTGCATTTTGATAAGTAGTATAAACAACAAAGCCATTACCTAGATATTTAATTAACTATCAAAATTTCATTGCAGTCCTCAAATACTTTGTTAGTTGGATGACTCTCATGGGATAAATAACCTTAGTAACATTTGCTTCAGGTGTTTTCTGAACTGAGCTCTCATACAGCAAATATTACTTGCCCCAGTGCTTCCCCAGTTTGCTCTGGCACACTCTCTAGCACTCTCTGCATCACTTACTGATCACTAAGGTGGACCAAAATTGCTGGATATGACTCAGCTGGTGTTGACTCCAGTTTCTTGAGTCCATGTGGTATGTGCTGTACCAATGTGGTCTAGTTCAGAGCTGGCTTGTCTAGTGCTGGTCCTATGATCTTTGCAGCAATCTATGGCATGATGCAGCTGATGCATTTTTATTACCTGCATCCTTTGGCCAATAATCAGATTTGCATGAGGTTTTAAAAATTCAAGAGTAACTTGTGTCAAATTTTGGTATTTCCATTAGCCTCTGAAAAGACAAACCTACTCTGTGCTAGAAAGACATTGAGTAAAATGTTGTTTTGGTACTGATCAGATGAGTATATCTCTGCACTTAGAGCATAGAAATGAGAAGAAAAATCAGCCAATTAAGCCCAGGGAAACAGGTCCTTGTTACATAACATTCATATTTCCACTGTGCTATTGGGCTGCCTTCCACCTAGTTCACACTACAGCTACTGACCCCAAGCATGAGCATGCACCTTTCTTGTATGCACAGGATAAATCCACTACACATTCTCACACCTATAGTCATTGAGGTTTGCTTACCAAGTTTCTGTTTTGACATGATACAGATCAAGTTGTCACGTCCATACAAGCAAATTATGTTACTAGCACTCTTTGGTATTTGAGCAAATCAGTACAAATTAGGTTGCACTTGCATGAATAAATTTTCTTCTGCTCAAGGTGATTATATCCAAAAATATATTCAGAAGTGGTTCCTGGACACAATAGCTTCTAAACCACATCCAGGACCTGTTTGAAAGAGTTTTTATTGGCTTGGACCAAAGTTCTGCTGGGGACAATTTAATTGTACAGTTGATGGAACACCATAGCTGGAAAAAGTCCCAGGCATTATTTAGTTTCCTGGTATGGGTATAATTAACCTGACCAGACACTGACCTATGAAAAAAATAGTTTTAAAAATAAAACCTCAGGGAAAAAGCATTCTGCTTGATTGTGATTTTTTTCTTTGCACTCTCATATCTTTGTATATTATTTTTCATTTTGTAAACATTCCCTTAAAACAGTTTCTTTACAAAGGCTGGAATGTTGAAATGCTCTTTTGCTCAAACAGGAATACTATTAACCCATTCCTTTTTGTCTGGTTTTCTATAAGCATTTAAAAAGTTTTGATTTAAAAATTAATTTCTCTCTTATTTTTTCTAGAGAAAATATACTGCCTTTCAGGTGGGGAAACTTAAAGAAAGATTACATCTCCATTAGGTTTTAATTTTTCTAGGAATAATCCATCCAGTGCAGCTCAACATCTGTAAGCTTTAAGAGGAAGTTGTCATATTTCAGACAAGAATGGAGAAGTGAAGGAATTTTCCAAGAAGCCCGATTTAATTTTATGGAAGTGAAAATTCCATTGCTACCCTATGAACACTGAGGAATTGTGGTGTTCTACTTCTCATTATGTATGCCCACAAGAGAAATATTAAACTAGACTTTTCTTTGACTGTTGCCTTCGTTCTCTCTTTCTCTTGTACATACTTATAAAATAAAGATCAAACTTCCTTGAATCCTTTTTATCTGCTTTGAAGTCTAAGGAAAACTTTTTTGGAAATTCTATTTTCATCTCTGCAAATTTATTCTCTAATGCTTCTACCTTGTCAAATATGGACCATGCTGTTCAAGGAGCAGTTAAGAAAAAAAAAAAGCCATCTTTGAATCTACATGCACGGACAATCATTCTCACAATTCATGAGCCCTCAAAAACGTGGAGCCACAATACACTCTTCTATTACCATTTCTTTTGGAATGTTCTGAGGCATGTCTGCTGGATTCTGTGGAGGGGAAAAAAATGGTCTTTTTTTTCTTCTTTTTGCCCAGTAAATTACTTCAAGTATGTAAAAGAAGCACACCCTACAGCTTTGGACAACTCTATTTTAATAAAGAGAAACAGAAAATTATTTCTTTGTTTTTTTCTGTCAGAACTAAATTTTTGCCTAAAGAGTTTTTACGGGAGGACATATTGCATATTCAGAAGCATAAAAAATATCCAAGCCACAGCTATTGCTCGAAGGTGGCATGACAGACATATTTCCTTTCCCTGGGGAGGTGCAGAGGGTGTTGAGCAGAAGTCCCTTGGGTTAACAGAAAGAACCCTGAATCTCTGAGTACTTGGAGAAGCACAGAAGAGAAAGCATCTCCTGTAGGGGAGGTTATCCTGCTCCAGTAAAGCAGATCATGTGAGGGCAGTCCTCAGGTAATGCCTTAATGAATCTAGAAACATCTAATTAGCAGCCACGGAGGCACCTCCTGCCCTGGAGGGCTTGGTTCCACAGGCCCACCTGCAACTGAGCCCTCCTGTGCCATGCAGGGAGCTGCAGCCTGGCCCCTTGGGGACCCTTGGGCATCTCAGAATGGCCCTGTGACATGGGTCTGTGTCCCACTGCTGAGATTCAGCCCCATCCTTTTTTGGCTGCTGCAGTAAACCTTCCTTCTCACTTTTGCCCACATAACTAGCTTTACTTTCATATTTTCCAAAGCACCCAGACCCAGCTTGTCTTAGACAACATGGAAGTTCTCAGCCTCTCTCCTGAGACCTCCTGGTGGACTGAAATAAACCATCTAACCATCTTCCCATCTGTTTGTTGCTTTAGGCCAGCTGGTGCCTAAGGAAAGTAAAGACATGGGCAACCAAAACCACAACCTCTTTCATTTGGAGAATGAAAAGCAATCTGATGGTCCTAGTGGAATCATGGGAGATGTGCTGCATTTACAGTTAAGCAGCACTGGGGGCAACTTGTTGGCTGGAAAAGCAACTGAAGGGGCAGTGCTGCTCTCTGGGGATGTCCACTTAGCTCCCACTTCATGTGTCTTCAAAGGCACATTTTTCCTTTGCAACTGATGGTCTGGAAAAGTTATCCATTGTTCCCAAAGATGGATGACACTCTGTTTAAAATCCTCCTGGGTCTGAAATCAATATGCATTGATCTGGGACAGTCTTTATTCTAAAATGCTGCTATAGAAGTTGAATAGATATTATAGCTATAAGAATTTCCAGAGTAACCATACAGATATTTCTACTTTGCAAATGTAAATATCTAGTGATGGATATGTATATACACACACATCAAAAGGCTGAAAAGGACGGGCTTTACATGGCTTAAGTGACAGGTGTTATGAGGCAAAGTTAACTTTGTTAAGTTAGTTAACTCAGAGATCTGAAAAAGCATTGTATGGTTATGTTTTCAACAGGAAAGAAACTAAACATAGAAGCCTGCAGGTAATGAAGAGCTCAGAGCAAGATTTCAATTCTCTTGCACCTATTAAATTTCAATTTGATGAGTAAAAAATTTGGCTCATCCTAAACTAGTGATCAGCAAAAAGTAGGTAGTCTTTTTCCTGCCCTTTGAAGCAGGTGGTGATTGTTTTAAATGATTAGGGATCCAAACTTGGCCACCATCCCAAGATACATCAGGAGCTTCGGTCCTCATCTTCAGAATGAGAAGCACACACCCAAATATTTGATCAGAACATATTCTCCTAGCCTTTCTGACAAAGGCAGACTCAGAGATGACAATACAGATTACAATTTTCTTTTAAAATCAAAGAGGTTGTGATTTTATTTTGGTATTTTTTTCCCCCTATTTTCCCATGGAAAAATTACAACATGTTCAATCAGAATGCGCAATGTGTCTCAGGCAAACAGGAAAATTCCTCAGGGTTCTAAATTAAGAGTAAAACAAGTGAAGAAGGGGGCAACTCACAGCAGTGCGTAGACACTACTTGTATGATTTTACTCTTGTGTGTTTGATTGCCTGTGTGAGTTTTGCATCTTGTAGTTATTGTTTATCAAAAAGCAATCATTGAGGAGAGAGATTAGAGGGGAGCAAGTAAGGAAAAGAAAAAAGGAGAGGAGGGGAAATCTTATGCATATGTGAGGCCAAGGGATATTGCCTTTCAGGGTTCATGCACTGTTATCTTTAATTTTTATGGTATTTGAAAAGAATGGTAATGAGTATCAGAGTTAAAATGCAAGGATTGATGATTTCAGTGAAAACACATTGCCCAGAACCAGCTAAGGCAATGGCCCCAAGGCTTTTCTAGACCAGTGAACCACCTTTAACCCTCAGCTGTCATGTGCCCTTTGAGGAACATACCAGGGCATTTTTCAAAGAAAGGCCCAGAGCAAATGTGCAAATTGCACTTAGCCGAAAACTTCCTCCTGGCAAATCAGGACAAGTACACTGAAAATAGCAGCATGGCATGTTTGGACACAATGTAAGTTGGTATATTTTTCTGTTTATTATCCAAGGCCTTTGGGCCACTACAGAGCCACAGGCTACAGTTTGTGGACCACTGAGCTATGGAACCAGTCCTCATTAAAGAATACCTGCCAGGGATTGTTCATCCTGCAGGGTAACTTCCATGCATTAAGAGCCTTCTTGGTAGCAAAATACAAACCAAGAAATTTTAAGAGGACTGGATTGCTACGAGGTGATTTGCTTTTGCATATTGGGCTACTTCAGCTGATGATGTCAAGCAAGTTTCCTGTGCTTTACTATTACTAAAGTCAGAACTTGGAAACCTGATTCCTTCTGGAATCTGCTTTTAAAACTAATGCTCCCAAAACTTTTTTGACCTTGTAGCAAGGGTGAAGATGGTTTTGGTGATTTTTGTGATCAGCAAAAATAACCAAACCACCTCTCTAGGCAAGAGAGGGTGTGGAGTCTTCCCCATTGGAGATATACAAGAACTGTCTGGATGCAACCCTGTGACATGAGCTCTGGGATGAGCCTTCTTCAGCAATGAAGTTGGACCAGATGACCCACTGTGCTCCTTTCCAACTGTGTCTGTTCTGTGATTTCATGATTTTTTAAGCTTAACACAAGAAATAGGCCAAATTGCAAAGCCGGGTTGAAAATTCCTATATTGCTACTCATTTTGCTGGCAAGTATTTGAGCTGTGTGTGTTTGCTTGCTTACACAAAATCAGATTTGTTTATGTGTGTTCAATAACCACCTATTTAATATCTAATATGACAAGTCAGGATGTGCTAAAATGCCTTCTTACCTTGGTAGATATATAGGATTAGGGTATTCTTTCTATCTGATGATAATCAAATATAACGTTATCTAACTCTAATGAGGGTGAAAACAAAGAGGAATGCAGGAACAGATCAGGAGTGTTGAAAATGAAAATAAGTAAACCTGCAAATTTGGTGGGCATAGCAATGCAAAGCATTAAGAAACTGGTCTGCAATCTGCAGTACCAGTTTGCTTTTGCTGACCTGACATTCTGGCTGTTCATGGACCACTTAATATAATGACAATGTTGACCTGAGATCCTTCCTGTGAGGCACAAGAATGAAAGAACAGACTTCCCATTGACTTCCCTTAATTTTGTGCATTCATCAGAAACCAAACATTTTGTGAGGTATTGATTTGTGTTCCTACTTTTCTTGATCCTTAATGATATAATACCATGTAAAACCTTTTGAAAAATAAATGTTGTAATCTTGTGTGAGAACAAACTGTTCTGTCAATAAGTGTACCACAAAACCAACTCAACCTTAACATGACGGCAATTTCTTCGGTGACATTTACGAGCTCATTGAAAGAACAGTAGCAATTTTATTCATTGTTTGGAGCTTACTACCCAATGTATAATGAAAATGCTATGAAAATTAGAAGTTGCATATAACACAACTCTTTTGTAGTGTAAATAACACAACCGTATAAATTATATACGTCCTAGAATTATATTAAACACATATACATTATATGCAAAGCAGAATAGACCTTTTACTAAACTAAGCTGTATTTTAATTAGGAGAGTGGTAACAAGCCTTTAAAATCAGCCAACACTGTATTTTGGTTTTAACTCAGAAATTCTGGGGCTTTATGAATTCATGACAGACCCTTAGGGATACATTTTCAAAGCATTGCACAGGATTTTAGCCATGCAAATCCCATTAAAATCAGTGGGAGACATGTGGCTAAAACCCACGCAAGGCTTTGGAAGCAACATGCCCCTTAATGTTATCTAGACAGTGTTTTGGCCTGTGAATTTACTTGCTTCCAATTTTTACAACTGAATTCAAAAGGAAATAAAATTTGCCATGGGGATGTGGGAATTTTAACAGGTTGCAGACTCTTTCTGTTCAGAGACATAGTTCTGATCTAACTACTATATTACCACATGGTAAAGGTAGTTTTGATCTGTGCTTTACATGCTTTATCTCTACCCAGCTATTTTGACCTGCATTTTTACTGTGCAACAATGTAGGCAACTGACTTTGCAAAAAAACATACTGTAGTGCTCTGCAGATTATAATTTCTCTTAGCAGAGTCTTTGAACTGAGTAAACAATGAAGCTCCTTTTGAAGTGATGATTGCATTTGACTTGAGGCCTGTGGTACCCTGAGTGATGCAACATCTGCTGCTAGGCATTTCAGAAAGGCCCAAATGCACTATAAAAGTCACAGATCAGGTGCTCCCTAGTAAGAATGGTAGCTGGTCAGCATGAGATTTAAACAGGTGGGTCTTCCCTGCTTGCCTGGGTTGCAGGAACACCAGTGGGGCTGTGCAGAGATGGGCAGGGATGATCTCGGGAACACATTTTGCTCTTAGGTAAGAAGAACTTCAGTCTCTGAAGCAGACGGAGAAATGAAGCACTCTCTAGACTGTGTGCATAGCACCAGACTTTAACTATGGAATGAACTAGTACATCTGAGGAGTTTACTCAGAGAAGTGCAATGTCCTTTAGTCAAACCCAGCTCAAAGTCAGTGAAGCAGAAACTCCTGATTTGGAAGGTTGGTTGATACTGGAAGGAGCAAGGAAAACTTGGACCCACGAGAAATGTGAGCAGGCACACACAACAGAACAAGGGCATTCTGAATGGAGGACCTGCTTATCTGTACAGCAGGTAAAAGCACACTCAAAATTTGAGTCCTGAGAAGAAACATTACCCGATGCTATGATGCTCAAGAACTCTACGTCTAGGTATCTTGAAGAAAGTTAATGCCAAGGAATTCGGAATTATCCCTCCATGCTTTCCATGCCTACACAAAGAGTCACAACTTTGGTTAGAACCTGGCGATTTTACAGAATCGGGGGCCGAGCAAGAAGGCTGCTTGGCTGCTGGGGGCGATGCACGAGCCCGTGGTGGTTTGAGGCCAGCGCGGTGCGCGGTGCTGGGGCAGACGGGCAGGGCAGGGCAGGGCAGGGAAAGGCAAGGAAGGGAAGGGCAGGGCAGGGCAGG